>JAQFVV010000002.1:22997548-23285286 GCA_028023455.1 Epiperipatus broadwayi
TTTTAATAAAAGTGTTTCCTCTTAAAAATAAGTGCAGTTTTATGTTCTGAATTTTAAACTAGAAGAAGTTTTTGACTTGTAGTTAGACACAATGTTAAAAAAATTATTTGATTGAAGATAGGACTACATACTTGAATGCACGAAGAAAATAATGGTTAAATTATCAGTGATAATATGGATTTATTTCAAGTATTTGGCTCTGCAATTTTTATAAGCTATATTTCTACTACCATACTAGATATGAAAACTGCATCAATAAAAATTCACTTTGATAATAATTTTGGGAAAAAATTTTTTTCATTAAATTAAATTTTTAAAATGTTGTCTACTGTGGTTTATTTTTTGAAAAAGACAAAATAATTTTAAAACAAAAATTAAGACAGCATAATTAAATAGTTTCAGTATTTTTAGATACACAGCCCAAAATTGAAAGTTGCATTACATTTTTATCACATTTCATTTCCCTACCACCAGCATAAAGATATATATCCAACTCATATCCATTTTACTGATGTTTAATTAATTATGTTGACTTTGGGTCTACTACCTGAAAATATTCATAAATCTACATACAAATTATTCAAGTACTTAAAAAATTATAAATTTATTCCAAAAGGAAGACCATGTAATAGTAGGTTACCATGCTAACCACTATATCATGGCATTAATTTACATTACTGTAATTATATTAAATAGCATTATCTTTTTATATTTCTCTCTCTTTGTCTTAAAATTTAGTAGGCAGAATGGTTTCCTTTATATATTAAATTTCTTGAGAAAAATTAGATATGAGTTTCTGTGTTTTGATCTTATAATGTAGAAATCACAGGAAAAAATGCTACTTATAGTTTCAGATTTTTGTTTCTAAGACTTATTGATACCATTTATCTTCAGCTTATATTGCATATGAAGGGAATAACTCTATTGACAATATACATTTTTTAAGAAGAAGCAATTCAGTTTTCTTTTTATAAAATTTTATATAAATATTAATGTGATTACAAGGATTTATCGATGCTAATAGGAAAGTACTAATAATCTCAGCATTTCATGCAAATTAGAAACATAATAAAAGCATTAGATCTATGATAAATTACTATAAATAATATATTAGAAGATTAAGATATCAAATTGTATTGCTCATTATTAAATACTGATTTTATAGTGGTTAATCCTAAAGTTAATTTTAAAAATCAGTTTTCATTATATATATACTTTAATTAGTGGAATCTCCACACAAATGCTAAACTATATTCGAATAAGCTAATAGATAAGCTTTATTTTTTCATAAAAATTAAAAATAAAGAAAAAAATGTAATATGAGTGAAAATATAAAAATAATATATTGAGGTTTACTTTAAATTTGTTTTCAAAAAATTTTTTTTCATATTTCTTAATATATTATGCTTTTTTTTTTTTTTTAGAAACTTATTAATTAGAGTATTCTGGATGTGTAAACTTTTTAATAACTAGAAAAACTTTTCCTTAATTTACTTTAAAAAATACTTATCTATTCCAAAAGATGAGATTGCAGAAATGCTGTTTTGTTAGCAAGTTCAGTATTGTTTTTTTTTTTTTTTAAAGAAAACAAACTTTATTATTAATATTAATTGGTTTTATATATAATGATTCATATATATAAAATTGATATTCGAACACCAAAGTAAATCTCATCAGTCTATCTTGTACAATATGCTAAAAATTTATTGTCCGAATGTCTGATGATTTTCTTCATTAAGATTAATTTTGACAGTACGATTATTTTGAGAATTAATGAAGTATATACTATTTAATCCTATATTAAATCTCAAAAATTTATTCTTAAACCTAAATGAAGAATTTCAACATTTAAAATAAATTTTCCTCTATATGATTGTAGATTGAACCTTGTAAATTATAATAAAGAGAGGGACTCTTAATAGATGCTTCACAAAATAAAACTGTTACAAAACATAATTTATATGAGAGCCATTTATTGCTAACACAAAATCAAGATAGATTATACTTTTTGCTATAATAATAGTTATATTATATTTATACAAAGATATCATGGTAGATTTTCTATAATTACAGTATTCCAGCAATACCTTAAATATCAAAATCAAAAGCTATAATGGTGAATAAAAATTTTGATATTGCCATCTATGGAAAATATATTGCAACACCTAGAGCTATAATTACAACTTACTTAAAAAAGTTGACAATCAACTGAATAAAAGATTCTATTTTAAAATATAACGACAATGAACTCTATTAGCTGTTCAAACAAATGTTATTTCATCAAATTGTTTGTCTGCCATCTTTGATTCCCAAAACCAGTAAAATGTTTGCAAATAACAGACTTTTTTCCATAAATAATAAAATTACATTTTCATAATATTTATAAAATCTTGAAGCATGATTTGCATTTATATTTTAATGTTTGTAAAATTAAAATTATTACTACTGAATGTAAATATATAAAATTTATAATTATCTCATTACTAACAGAAGTCCATTTTTTAAGCAATGCAAAGTATATAATTACTGTGATATTAAAAATATACATATACACATTTTATAAATAATAATATACATAATATTAAACTAACATTTTTACCATTGTCCACTAAAACTCTAGCTTCTAAACTCTAGGGAGACATTTCTCACATGATCAATGAAGTGTTTTCATATACACAGAAATATACGGTCATGTAAATCAAAGACCTTTTAGTAATCAATGGAATATACATTAACTTTTTAGTATTCCGTGGCCTTTTCTATTATCCAAAGTTCATCAGCAATGATGTCGCTATTTCTATGACTTTTTCTGAAAGTAGTTTGTACAAATGGCAATTGTCTTTCAATATAAAGCTATATTCTGTATGGTTAATAATAATCTTAAATGTATATAGTATAAGAAAGATATGATAGAAGACTATTTTGAAGAGGGGTGGGGGTAAGAATAAAAATTGACTTCTTTTAATCTATAGATCACTAAGATGATTTGATCAGTAATTTTTTTTTTTATTTCCTACAGAATATGTGGAGCAATATCATCTATTCCAGTGACTAGCAAAAAACCAAAAACAAATTTGATCTCT
Source organism: Epiperipatus broadwayi (assembly GCA_028023455.1). Classification (NCBI taxonomy): domain Eukaryota; kingdom Metazoa; phylum Onychophora; class Udeonychophora; order Euonychophora; family Peripatidae; genus Epiperipatus; species Epiperipatus broadwayi. Next base: position 23,000,632 of record JAQFVV010000002.1, read on the forward strand.
TTTATGTAGCTATCTTATCAAAAATATCATGGCTGGTGCCTTTGTGGCATAGCATATTCATTCTACCTGTTACTTTGGTTACAACCTGTCCATTGGCATTTTTCAGCAAAATTATGTGTGATCTCATAAATTTCCCGAAATATAAGCTTATGTTTTTTCCAAGCTTATTTTCCATTTTATTGTCATATAGAAATAATACTTTTTCTAGTATTTACTGAATGTTCTTTAGAATTTTCTTTTCAGTTCCTTTAAGAGATCTTTATACCTTCTTTAATTTTGCATTATCTTTTCATTTTAATTACTATTAGAATATATTAACTGATATCTATTTTGGTTTTCTTAAGAGTTTTTTTATTTTACTCAAATTCCTGTTTAATTCTTTGAATTCTATATACAATCCAGATGAATTTACTAACAATTGCATACACATCTCAGAATCAATTTTTGATATTATTCCTTAGAGAAAAAAAAGTATTGGCTCATAGTTATATTTAAGACATTGAATCTGTTTTAGGCTTGTTTCAGTTTCATTCAAAATTTGCATATAAATAATTCATAATCCATTGTAAAACTGTTCCTGGATATGTTTTTGTTAAAAAAGATAAATCTTTAATCATTCTATGAACTCTATAATCTCCATATGCAATTGCTTTAGTTACTTACAAAATATAATGTCAATAAAAAGAATGTTGAATTCGTAAATGCTTATTAGATATTCTTTTTCATTTCTGCATCTAATTCAATATTGTATAGCAACATTTCTTTCTTTTCTATTCTCAACTTTGGCATTCCAGATGCCAATCATTAAAAATACATCTTACATGAAAGTTTTCTCAAATTCTACCTGCTTCTGATAATAATTTTTTTCTTCACTTGCTTGAATTATTGAAACTTTGATTTCTATTGAAGCAATAATAAATAATGTCCATAAAATAGAATTGATCTAAAGTGATCAGTCACCAAATTATATCCCATGTTAGTCCTTGCAATATCTTTCCTGACAAATATATAATGTTTTTGCTGTTTTTAGTCTGAATAATGGAGTATGTTCTGATTTAAGATGTTGTAAGCAGTCTATTTGCATCTTCATCACAAGTCGTTTTCATTGGTTCCTAGACTGCATATTACTTACTCCCTTAGTTATTATTCAGATTTTCCTTTTCCCATATAGCATTATCAGCAATTAGATGTTAAAATAAATCTTGATCTAGCCATATCATATAAACCAGCAGCACTTGTAAATATCGTTGGCTCATATGGAATGTTTTCAAATCTTGAACCACTTTTAAGCACTACAATATAATTCTTTACAGTCTTATTTACTATTCATGGTTTTCAACATTGTATACCAGAATAATTTAGACTACTTTTTTTTGGAAAAATATGAACAATATTAATTATTGTTACAAACAAAGCAATAATAAACTACAAAGTAAAATAGAATTAAAATAATAAACAAATGATATATAGATCTTCCTTAAAAAAATTGTTAGAATGAGATATTGAAATATAATATACATTTCAATATGAAAAGTATAATCAACATATGAAAAAGATTTTTCCTAGCCAAGGCATATTAAATTTTCTAAAACTATATTCTCTAGTTGTGATTTTACAAGGAGCCTAAAAATAATCTGCCGGTAGATGTAGGAACAAACCCCAAATTGATATGTTTACATTTTTTTTTTTCATAATTAAAGAACAAAATCATACAGAATAGATTGTTTTAACTTTATACCAATACCGTAAAATTAAGAAAAACTTCCAAATTTAGAAAATACTATTTTAACCTGTCAAATAATAATAATGAACTGATGAATTCAAAATCTCAAAATCATATTGTCTTCCAATATTGCTTTTAAATAAATATACACTCTCAAACTTGACAGATTGTTTTAATTCCACAGGAAAGTTTTTCCTTTGATTCTTGTTTTCAGATAATTGAAGAATAAATTAGAAACTTTAGTTAATTATAGAGTAGTCCTAAATAAAAGAATTTTTATATGTTGATCATAACTGGAATGCCATAGAAAGTATATAATTGAACACATAAAATTTAATTTTTATAAAAAAATGTAGCATATTTTTTTTGAAAGCCTCAAATAATCTTTCAATCTGGAGGTTGTGTATAATAAAGTCAATAAATAATTCTTTCAAATGAGAATTTTTAAATACATTAAGAATTTATATGAAGACAGGTAGGCAAGATAATTAATTAAACATGGTATGTAAATGTTTAAGGATAAATTTTCTCTCCTAAATAAATTAATAAATTTGTCATATATAATACATATCCTCAATATAAAGGTAATATAATATTTGCAATGAATAGTGAATCAAATTCCTTAAATTGTGTGATATAATTTTATTTAGCATAGATCTTTTAGATTTATTCTCATAGCCATGCCATAATAACTTATTTCATATAGGCATTTCCATTATTTTATGCAGTGTTGAAAATTATATTAAATGTCATGTTTCCCTTATACGGTAATATTTTTTGCCTAATTTTAAAATATAAGCTCTAGCAAATTTTGAAAGCATAGCTTTGTAACCTTTAGATAAAAAAAAAAAACATTTTTATGAAACATTTCTTTTCTACATATCAACCTAAAACACTAAGGCATTATAAAAAGATTTTCATAGTTATTGAATGTGAAGTATTTTTTTCTTTTGCTGTTACACTTTTTTTTAAAAAATTTCAGCACATTTGAATGGTAGTAATCTAATGTATGACAATGCATACTTTACTTTTATTATTCCTATAAGAAAACTTTAATAAGAAGGGAGAGGATATGAAGGATACTTCAGGAAGCCAATTTTTGGCAGTTATTTTACATTATATTGAAAATGACAGTAAATATTTTTTTTTTATTTCAAAGTTGTTTTAAACATTAAGTTGTAAAATATTATTTTTTATAAGAGTATAATGTTTTAAAATATTTTTATAAATATATTATCTTTTTCTATAATCTAAATATATTATCTTTTTGAAGTGTTGTTTTCTGTGATGGAAAACAAATTATTTTACATAATAATGTTAAAACTTTATTTTTTTTTTAATTTCTAAAGATATGTTCTTTACTTCTATATTTTTATTATGTTAAAAAAAATTTTTTCTTACCATATGCACTATTAAATACTCAAGACTACATATATAAAAAATCAATTGGTCAATGTTAAATAGCATTTAAAAACAAAGCTATTTTTTCTTTCCACTTTCCTTTCTTGTCATTCTGGTAATCAAAAATGGCACATTAAATTTTTTTTACAACATATTATAATTTAAAAAAACAATATAAAAAAATTAACATCTTTGTTTCTTACAACTTTTAATATAAAATATAAAACAAATAATTTATTATACACTTTTCAAGAAAAACCTGCAGACAGCCACATTGAAAGCCATATTTTCTGATTGTAAAAATATAATTTAACTCTAATTTATTTAGATGCCTCCTTAGCCATTTCTACTTTGGAATTTATCAAAAAAAAACAAACAACATTATGCAGCAAATTCCAAAAGTTTATATTCTCTCTCACTTGTTTCTCCATAACTAAATTTATTCCCAGCACTAACAATTTTAAAATTTGGTTGGCATCTGATCAAAAACATTCTATTCATCTTAATAAAAAATTTCTATTTCAGTATAATAAAACTTGTTGGAACATAAACCTGAATTATCCGCATTTGATACATTCTATAAAGTTGAATAACTAATCTTCTTTCTAACTGATATACCATCAATCTTCCCAACATTGTTTCTATGTATTTGTACTTTTATATTAAAATGCAAGTTCACTTCAATTGTCTATTTAATTTTTTTTTTTTTTTTAATATTACAAAATATGACAATGTCTCTGTTTAATGTTAGACAATTTTTTAATTCATACAGCCTTCATTAAAATCATCATCAAATAGCAACCTAGGACAATAACTTGAAGATTCTTAGCGTCTTCTGCATTCGATTGCCAACCGCCACCTTGGTTAATAGCCTTATAGTCTCCAGGAAATGAAAGTCACATTTTATTTTTGTTTATCATTACTATAAATATAAAAACACAATCAATTGTTCTAAACATAAGCAACTACTCATTGTTCATTCAAGACAATCCAAACATTGTTTCAGGCATCTGAGAAAAAGACTATGGTGTATTCATGGAGATAAAATCCTGCAAATTTATCTTTCAGTTAATAATTTTCATTTTTGCAATCACTTACTTTTATGCATTTCAATACATAAATTATTTTTAAGTACAGTATATATATTTAAAGACAAAAAATTTTTGTTGCAAATAAATTAACACATTGTCATATATATATATACGTCATTAATGCAAATGCTATATGATGCATATGTAATAATTACTACGTGGATAAATAATTTGGTATTGTTATAGCATACATTCTAATTGAATCTGGACATATCTTCTTAATGATACAACATATGATAATCCATACAACAACAAAAAAAAAAGATACATATGAAATAAAATAAATTTATTTTGACAGCCTTTTAGCAAAGAAAGTAATACAAAAAGTATTCCATAAAAAAATTAATTAATAGCAATAAGTATGTTAAATAAAAGAAAAAGAAAATAACCTACTTGTGGCAAAAAGTGCATTAAATAAAAGCAATAAATAAAATAATTCATAAAAGTAAACAGTAAATATTTATTATTGAATGTAGATCCTATATGAAAATAATTTACATTCCAAAAAGTAATAAATTTATGACAAAAAGTGCATCAAATAAAAGCATAAAAATAATTTATATTTTGACAAGCAAAGCAAAAAGTATTCAGAAGAAATAGACAGCAATGTGTTCAATAAAAGCACTATACAAAGTAATCCATAAAAACACATATTTATTACTGAATTTAAATAATTATCAAAAAATAATTTTACTGATACAGTATAACAATAGCAGACATGTTACAAATGTTTTCCTTTTTTTTTTTTAAATCAAAAACAAATGCAATAAAGAACGTGATATTTTTAGTAATATCATTTCTCAAGTGATAGCTTTCAATTCTTATCTCAATTATAAATGGAACCTTAAAAACAAAACAAATGAACAATTCATCAAAAACACTGATACTTCATTTTAAAATTGAATAATAATCTAATATTTATGTATAATAAATTACATTTGTGAGATTTACTACTCTAATTAAAATTATTATTTTATTTTTTTTAGGAGGAAAAAAAAGTACATTTTCCTCATTATTTTGCATTTTCTTAAGGATTAGTTTTTTCATGGATTTTCTTATGTGGTACACTTTGGCAGTTAGATATGCTACAAGCTAACAATAAATGTTTAAAGAAAAATATAATTTTATTTACTAATATAAAAGTCTAACCGAACCAGCCACCCTTTTTTTTCTTAATAAAAATGGGAATTTAGAGAAGAAATTATAAACAATTTCAAACAAAATACAACTTCTAAGGAAAAATAGAAAGTAATATCTAAACAAGATACAGAAAAAAGAGGTATTTAATTGTTTTCAAAAATAAAATAAAAATTACTTGTGTATATGATGTTCTTTTTTATTTTCATGAACTAATCACAAAAGTCTAGTTAAGTATTACAAACTAAGAATTCTTTAATTTATTTTAATATCCAACTACTAAACGCTTCTATTTCATATTAAAACATAAATACTTTTTATATTATTTGTATTATTTTATTAAAAATAATAATTAATGTATGTAATCAAAATACTAAATACACTACTTTAATTAAAAAAGTTTATCACTTTCAGCAGAAGTGATAAACAAAAATAAGCTAAGATTATCTGCCTACAGATAATTGGTAATTTGCCTAGTGACATTTTTAGTCAACATTAAAAGTCAAATCGAATAAAAAGTATAATTTCTGCAATGTTTAGTGCTGTCTGATGAAGTGAACCCGTCTACATGTTAAGCTGGTTCAGCTGGAAATCAGCATGAATAGTAGTGGTAAACAACCAAGTATGTAGTTCTGAATTAGTCTATATGACAAGTTAACAGCATCACAAAAATGCACTTGCCTTTTCATCACCCTTGAATTTAATTCTTAGAATTAATAAGTATCTCACTTGCTTGGAATATAGAGTACCCTATTGCCTGTCAAAAGAAAGGTTTACTTAGCTCAGAAGTTATCTACCTAGTTGCCATAATCAAAAACTGTTATAAAATCTACAAATTCATTACCATTCAACTAAATTAAAGAAAATTGTCTGCTGAATGACCTTAAAATAATAAATTGTATAAATTCTAATATGCTTATAAAAACTAACCACAACCCAGAATGGAGAGACATTAAAAAGGTAACTGAAAATTTTGCATTAATTATAAGAAAAATAATAAATATTACCTTTAAAAAACATCCAAAAAGATATTAATTGATTTTAAAAATTGAAGAACATATTTTTTATTATTATTCAATTATGAAAGACCTTGAGAAATATATTGTTTTCTTCTCTGTTTTATTATTTATACATGTAAATATTAAATGATCATGGCTTATTTTATTTGTTCATGTAATATATACATTTTGTAACAGTCACTCTCAAATTGTTATAACAAATTTAATAGAAAAAAATATCCAACTAAAACATAGAAAAAACTGAATCTCGTTTAATATGCCATTCTTGGAAAATATCAAAGATCTTAAGAATCTAGACTTGTAATAAAATAATTGGAAATTGCAGGAATATTATCAAAGACATTTATTTGAGATTCAAATAAATCTTAAAAATCAAAAAGGCCTCAAATGCTTTCATGAAATAACAAATCAAGATTCTTAAGATTTCTGATATTTTTCAAGAACAGCAAATTAATCAAGATTCAATTTTTTTCTACTTTTTAATCAGATTATTTTGTTACTTTTTAGTAGAAAAAAGCATTATTTTTTTAAAAAAAAATTTTTTTACATATTATTTTGTTAAAATTTAAAAAAAATCTCAACTGGAGCAAATTTCAAAAATGTGGGCATACAGACAGAAACATACACAGACACACCAAGTTAATAAAAAAAAGCATAGAAAAGGTAGATCTCATTTATTAATAAGATTTATGAAATATTTAAAATGTTCTCTACACAATCATCAATCACGTGGTTCTAAAAATGATAATGATAATAACTTGAAAGGCTGAAACCTTTAACAGATGCACCTTAAAAATGTTTAAATGACAGCCAATCAGATAGTAATAATAATGTGCAGTCATTATTACTATCTGATTAGCTGTCATTTAAGCATTTTTAAGGCGCATCTGTCAAAGGTTTCAGCCTTTCACATTATTATTATATCATCTGCTTGCACTTAATAAATCAATATATTTACATTTGTTACGATCATTTCATTAGATTTGAAAATTACTGTGTAGTAAATCAAAAGATTTCATGTTTATTTATATATAATATTTAGTGAATTAAATGTGAAGATGTTTAAAGCTTCATGCTCTTAGTTCAAAATGCTTAAGTCTGGCTTATTTATATATAAATTTAAGTAGAGAAGAAGGTGGGTTCCATCTTTTTCTCATAAAATATCTGCCTTGTGTTTTGAATTGAGAGTTCCTTGTGCAGTCATTATTACTGTCTGATTGGCTGTCATTTAAGCATTTTTAAGGCACATCTGTCAAAGGTTTCAGCCTTTCACATTATTATATCATCTGCTTGCACTTAATAAATTAATATATTTAAAAATGATAATGGTAAAGATATTCCATTGCTGTTGTGAAAGATTCAATATTACCTTAATAAAGCAGTTGCTAAGTTTAAACCAAGTCAATTTCCATACTAAATTAGCTTAATATGTTTGTGTGATATCATAAAAAGGTCTATGCTTTTGTGAGTTAGAAATCAGTGCTAAACAGCGGAAGTTAAATAAACCTGAAGAATTCAAAGCTAGATCTACAAAGTAGCACTTTTTACAAGGTTGTAATAAATCGAAATCTGGCTATTCTTGTAAATGATGATAATTAAAAAATATAATTCATGCTTTATAAAAATTTGCGTTATCATCACAAGTTAAGATTATATTGACATATATACAATTAATAATGTGATTAGCATTAATCTGTGCATCAAAGCATGTACATAGTTATAATATTTATTATTATTTAATGGTCTTTATCCCGCTGTACCATTATAAATTAAGAGCTAAAGTATAGCCATTTGGTTTTTGCTTTCAATGTGTATCACTTTAAAACTTTCTATCCATACAGACTGTTACACAATTAAGCCTTTCCTCTCACTGTTCTAACATGCAACATGTAATTTATCATTGTGTCTATTATTTTTTGTTTCTAACAATAAAATTTTACCATTAAAAGTAAATTTCAAGATATCTGAGGAATCTCATTTACTTAATGTTTTAAATTTATATTTTATTAAGATTGTTGCATAAAGTTTATCTAGACTAAATTTGATAGTGTAGAAAAAAAAGTACAATAAACTGTATATAACATGCATTGAACAATAACGCAATTAATATATCTCCAGAAAATGGACAAGCTGATTAATTTACATATACATATATTACCATTTAATAATATCACAACAACTATTACTATTTTGGCTATAATTATGAAGTCTAACATCTCGAAAGTGCCTAGCCTGGATTAACTCATTTGATTCTTCAACCAGCGTTTTAAAGCGCTTGTTTATATTACTATCACTTATCATTAACTGTTGAATGTCTAGAAAATTTTAAACTTTTCCAAATACAAACAAGTGTTAGTGACTTTGTGTTATTATTAACAGTTATTTGTATTTGAAAAAGTTTAAATAAGGTTTAAAATTTTCTAGACAATAAACATTTAATGATAGATAATGGAAATAGTTCATTATATTATCACATCTAAAATATCATCCAGGAAAAACTTTAAAACTACTTTCAAATATTTAATATCCGTCTTATCTTTTTCAGTTTTGTGGGAACAATCACATAATTTAATATAAATTTATTTCTAATGAAAATTAGTCAAAAAATAAAAGAATTAATTAAAAGATGCCATATATTTTGTGATTTCCATTTTCACAAATTGTAAAATAAAATTTCTTAAAAAAGAGCGAGAGATAAAATCTAAGAGAGTGATAAAAAGTGATTAGAAGAGAGGACCCCCCCCAACTTAGGATTAAGATCCCCCCCCCTGTGTCAAATGCGGTGTCCGGGAAGCGAATCCGGGACAGCTGCTTGGAAGGCAGCTATGCTAACCACTAGACCACCAACGCTTGACTAGAAAAATGGTCAATTACTCAAAAAAAGTAGCAATAATATAATTATTTTGACAATCAACAAAACTACCAGTGGCTGCTAAAATGAACAAAAGTACAAAAGACTGAAGACAGTTGCAAAGAGAATGCATGTTTAACAACAACATGCCAGATAATATGTAAACTAATCAAAATAGAGATAGATTGTTATAACTAAGTTAAAACTATTATATTGTACTTTAACAAAATCCATCTAGCAATGAAATAAGAAAACCAATGTATTACCTTCATATTAACAAACTAAATGAGACAACAGTCTTTATCTTTTGCTTAATTAAAAACGATTTCTTAATTAATAATGGCATAATTACATCTGATATATTATTTTCATTTCGGTACGATAAAACATTTAGTTTATCATCAAAAACAAAGAATAGACATTCCATTTTAATTTTTAGTTTGTTTAAATATTTATTTCACAGCTAGAGAAAGTTTTGATCAGCTTCAATTCTATTTTCATATACTGTACAGTATATTTATATTGTGCAAATTTAATATTTAAATCATTATAAAGAAACGGTTGACAACTAGAGAGAAAAGATTTATATTGAAAGAATTTAAATCAATATAAAAAAATGAGCACCCCTCCCACCCATTATATTTATATTAAACATTAAAAAAAAAAATTATAGACTTATAATTTAAGTAAGTTAAAACTAATCAACATTTCTAATAGACGTATTGAAAAAAAAAAAAACCCCTATTAATAAATAATAAAGGCATTTGACAAAACTGGTAATCTTTCAGATGTGTGGTGCATTTCTCCAGTGAATTTTAAAAATTAATACAATTTATAGGAGTCACAAATCTGAAATATTTTCTTAACTAGATAATATGTATATATGTATGAGTACATTTTGTTGCAAAATCATCATTACAAAAAAGATAAATACATAATATTTCTAATTTCTGAGAATGATTACCATGTCTCTCATTCCTAAACACAAATTGGAATATTTAATTTTTAAAAATCATTATCAAGTTCTTATATCATTTCATATATACATACTCTAACCTTCATCTCGTGCATCCTCACTTCAGAATAGTATATGATATAAAATAAAACGGGTTCTAGCTCAGTTAATAATTAATAAATAAAATATTCAGCATTAAAATTAAAATGTTTCACTAGCTCAAATTTAAAATACGAATAAGGTTCAGTTTATAAAAATAAATTAAATAAATATTTAATATTTTCATGAGACTTGAAGTGAAAATACAGGTGACAAGATAGATTACATTGAGCCAATATCCTACAGGATACTACCTCAATGGCATAAGAACACTATTCCCCCTTATTACTATTTCAAATAACAAACTCATAGTATTCTTACGACTTTAATAACTTCTACTCACTAAGATTAAACCAATAATTAAATCTTAAATCTTCTATTTAATAATAATCTAGCTCAAATAAAATAATCTCAGGTTCATAAAGTTTATTCTAAGTTAATTTTAAAATATGGTAGTAAAATATGAGAAGGGATTTTATGTCATAATCTACTACACTGAACTAATAATAATAAATAATAATAATAATATTCTTCATTGTTTAATTAATTCTGTATATCTTTTCTTTTTACTATAATTTTATTACCATAATAAAATAATGAAATAATATAATATGATCTTATATCTTCATGTAATGATATAATAAATACGTGGTAGACCACTAAACATCACATGATCACTATAGTTTTGCTGTATTTTGAATTGTTTAAATACGTGGTAGCATTTTAATAATCCGACAAACAAAATATGTGTGGCAACTGATAGCATATAATTTAATATATTGTGATAACTGATTTATGACCAATAAAATAATGTAAGATTATGATTATTTAATTATAATGAACACCAATAAAATATTTAAAATTCTTAAAATAATTCTCTATTTATCTTTTGTGCAAAATTATATATTTGTTTCAATTATTATGCATATATCGTGATTTCATGCAGCGATGTGGAGAAATAAATAACTCGGACACAAAATTTTTGAAATAACAAAATTTAACAAAGTTTATTACTAACAACAAATAAATAAACAATTTATTTACACTATTTACAGTGGATATCCCTAACCTTTTTTACTTTACAGTTTGATCTACCTGTTTATAAAAAAATAATTTATGTTTCAATTATATCTTTATTTATATTTAGGACAAAATTTAAAAAAAATGTTACTATTATTTGGTTTCTCATTATGGTTAACTTATTACAAATATATTTATCTACTTTATTAGCAACAGCATTTTATCCTTAATATTATTAAAATATCTTATTTTAAAAAAAATTCATACCTAGAAAAACATTCTATAGAAAACAAAATTTTATAATGAGTATGGACTTCTCAAAATATTAAAAAAAATTTCATCTTGCAAAGTCAAAGATGTTACACAAAATATTATCCAAAATTCAGTACTAGATTTTAGTATTTATCACACAATGTTTACTAATCATAATATATTCTTCTTTAAGCCTTACTTTAGTATGATATAAGTGTAATTTCTGTTAATCAATAAACAAAAAATATACTATGCATATTGTTTACATAATTTACTTTGTACTATTGTATTTTAAAAATAAGCAATACTAATTTTTTTCTTAAAAAAAATAATACTAAAGCATTTAAAATTATTATCACTTTAAAGAAAATATCTTTGTTTAGATACTTTATTTTAAAAAAGTTTATATTTCATTTCCGAAATAAAATTCAAAATATATTCTATGATTCTTTTCTTTCCTTAGGATACTTTGGATCTTCAATTTTAAGTTATAACGTCCTATTCCTTCTAAGCAAATAAACCAATCTTATACAAAACGATAGCATAACCTAAGCTCTAAATTATCATTTCTCTTAAACATATCTTACTGAACGATGCAGTTACATGAAATAAAGATAGCGAAAACAGATGCATAGGATTAAGGAAGAAAGCTAGAGTATTACTCTTAACATATCTCAAAATCATGGCACAGGGCGAAGAGGTATGACATTTACCTGCCTAATATCCTCTAGTACAGGGACGATGTTAAAGCTATTTCTTCAGCTTTATTAGAACATCAAATATTTAAAGAAATATAAACACTGTCCAAATAAAATGTGTATCAGTCATAGGGCTTTGTTAACTATGCTAATATTCAAATAAAGACTAAATATTATTTCCATTCCTTATAACATCCTATTTCTTAAAACATCATCTTGGTTTCCTGTTCACTAAGTACTTCCAAGCCACTATCTCAACATTATTTCTTAAGATTTTCCACATCTTACATCGATAAATAACTATCTGCATTTACAAAACAATAAATAAAATTCATTAATAGTTAAACAATCTTACGATTCCATAAGAAAAGTCTGCTTACTTCATTGTTCTGTATGTTTAATCATATACAATCTACTTAGACAATATGTGAATATCCAATTACATGAAAATTTTAAAAGAATCACATAATTATTTGTTATGTTGGATTATATCACTAATAAAAAAAAAAAAAATCGACGTATGCATATTTTCAAATCAATCCTATCTCATAATGTTTTTTTAAAATGTTGTATAAAAATGCGTTTACATTTATAATATAAAAAAACTTTTACACTTCATCCTTACAATTCATAGATGATCTAAAGAAAACAAAAGAAAATATACATTATAAATTATCAATAGTTATTATTATTACCAATAACCTTTATCTAGTCATCGTGTTCAGTAGGCTTCCTTTATCCACTTGAGCATTGCAGATATAAAAAAAATTCACACCCATATACTTTATATTAAAATATTTTTAGCTAAATTATTAGATTGTTATATTATAAAATTTTAATATTAATAAATTAATGTTTTTATGTTTTTCCTAATCTTATATAAAAATTTAGATTTAAACTAGGTTAACAAAATAAAAGGAATCAAAACTATAATTACATATTTTCTTGATGATAGTTCCTGATAAGTCCAAAATGTTTATTATTTTCTCTAGAGTTTTTAAAAATGTTCTCCTCCAAGCGCGTTAAAGTTTAAAATAAAAATAATTATTAATCCATTTAGTAAAATTTATAGAAAATAATCCTTGGTTTTAGTATTTAGGACGATAATTATTAAATCATAATATTAATTAATCCCGTGAAGCTTCTTAATCTTCTCTACCAATATTCTCTATGTATCCGATGCATCAATCCATCTAATTTAACTTTAAAAATATTTGATAAACTTTTAAGTACTATTTGTATTTCCATGGATCCATCTTTTATTCAACTATGGGTTCACTTTTTTTATATATGTTTCCTTCTTGATACATTTAAACTTTCGTTTGGTATTTTTTATAAATCTCTTTTAAAAATAAAAAAAAAAACTTCAAGTACTTTTAAACAAATCTTTTCTAAATACATTTTAAATAATTCTAAGACTGGATGTTTTAATATCAAAAACGCTTCTATAACATATTCTCCTGTGTTCTTTCTTAAATTCTTGAAAATATTTTTTAAAAATGTTACCTTCAGAAAGGATATAACATTTTACTCCTTTGAATATCATATTATATAAACGATTCATAAGATATATTTGTCTTATTACTACTTTTAAAAAAATAAATCTTGGATAAACTTATCTAAATAATAATGCGTCTCCAAAAATAAATCTTGGATAAACTTATCTAAATAATAATGCGTCTCCAATTTTTTCATTAGACTCCGTATGATGTCCGAGCTGTGGTTTTTTATGTACCAAAACAGTTCTTCAGTGAAATATTAATAAAGCTGTATCAATAAATATTCCAAACATTTTTACAGTATTACAATTTATATCCATTTTATTTCGTAGTATATCCATCTCTATTGCGTAGTCTAGGTTAAATTTCAGATAAAATACTACTGGCAAGTAACTTTTAAAAAATTAGAAAATCATCTCCACGAAGTTTCTAAATTATTATATTTTAACACCCTCTTTTGCAAAAATACTTTTAAAAATTATCAATTAGTTTTTTTGCAAATAAAACGATAAGAAAGTACTAAAAAAAAATTGACTAAAATAAAAAATTAAAAAAAAAATACTATCTCTTTGAGAGCTGCTAATATACCTTTCTTTGGTTTCAATACATTATTAATCTCCCCTTATACCCCTGTGCAATTCATATTTATAGTCTGTAAGAATACCTATTCCTATTTGTTAATTCTTACTTTAGCTTGAGAACAAATTTACATATTTTTAGTTTATAGTAGAATTAAATTTCAAAATTAGAAATTATGACGTAATGAACTTAAAATATTATTTAAAATATTACTTTTGAATAAATTATTATTTTATTAAAACTATTTAAACATTTAAAATAACTTTTAAAACAATTTTAATAACTTATTCCATTTATCTATTTTTATTTAAATAAAATATTTAATTTTTTTATTAACTGTATTCATCTTTATTACATCATTTAAACATGTTATACGATAGTTAACTTAATGTTTAATACTCTTTACTTTTATGATAGGCAATAATTCTATTCAATTCTATAATATAACTTTTAAAATATTTTAAACTTCGTTACTTTAAATACAAGCAAGCATGTGTGTGAAAGTATACATTAAAAGTCACATGATTAATAACTTTGACAGACGATTTTCAATCTATTTCTCTGCCTAGATTTATATAATTGATACACTTATTATATTATATAAAATAATTATAAAATTTGGAAGAACAATTTAGAAAATATAGAATTAAATACAATTCTCACCATCATAAAGTTTATTTTTAAAATATAGTATATTAATTTTGACTATTAAATATGATTATAAATTTAAACATAGCATTTATTAAATTATCAGTTTTAAACTATTAAAATTGAATTTATTAAATATACTTTTAATTTTTATAGCTGTGTTATTTAATATGTCCAGCTTTTACAACCATATGAAACAATATTTTAAACTTTACTTAACTACTTTTTAAATAATTCGCTATAATTTTATATACCACGTATTTTCTTTAGCTTTAAATTGTACTTTAAAAATATAATCGACAAACTATAATTAATGTATTAAAATAACATATTCTAAAATTTAAAATTTTTAGTAATTGACTGTTATGAACTATTACTGACCTATAGAAAAGGGCACAATACAAATATGCCAAATATGCAGAATATCATTTCAGACCCCATATTATTGTGTCCCCTTAAATTATATATTTTTAAGTACTGTAATTTTTCTATAAATATATACTTATTCCTAAGCAAATCTCAAGTTTACATAAGCATACAAATAAGAAAATAGTATTTGCTGATAAATGAATTATAAGATGTGATATGTGTTTGCAGTTATGTATGAGGGGGATATCCAAAAAAACCCCTCAGAATTGTTCTCTGGTGGGCAGGCTCATTACCATATTATGTTTTCTGCCATTGCATGCCTCTCAGAGGGACCTTTCTGCATCAATCTCCCAATTGGCACCATAGAATGAAGTCACGATGCCATATAGTAAACTTTTTTTGTAATATGCATCTCGCTTATTCATCTATTTTTGTGATGAAATTCTGTTTTCTGTTAATGAAAATAGTTATAACTCTTGAAACAGTTTAGAAGCAAACTGCTCTGAGAAAAACACACATTTACAAAGGGTTTAATGAAAGAGTTCAAATTCACCATATCCCAAAAAAGCATTGCAAGTCAAGTTGAATGTCACGATAATGATTTTTTTATGCAAATAACCTTGTTCATTCAAAATTTGTTTGTAATGGTAAGGCATTTTACCTACAAGTTTTGAAATGCTTACTGATGCAGTGGAACAAAAAATGTCCCAAAGTGTGGAAAATGGGAAGTGATGGCTTCACTATAATAATGCACCAGCATTCAAAATCTTGAGTGTGAAATAATTTTTTTAAACAAAAACAGCATGACCCAGTTTTACCCACCCACCATAATCACCTGATCTCACTCAGTGCAACTTCTTTTTATTTCCTCAAATGAAAAAAGTAATCAAAGGACAACATTTTGCAGACATGGATGAGATGAACAAATAAATGATTGAGGCATTAAAAGGCATCACTTTTCAAAAGTTTCAGGACTGCTTCAAAAAGTGGAAGACATGTTTAAACCGGTGCATTGCATAAAATAGACAGTACGTTGAAGGCAATTCAACACAATTTTTTATTATAAAATTCCGGAGTTTTTGAGTATCCCCTTAGACATACAAATGCTCATTAATCTTTAAAAGTAAAAATAAAAAAAATAACTTTTGCTGTTTCTATTTGATACTATATTTTTTAATGCTATTTTAATAGAGAATATTTTGTATTACTGAGATTTATGTTGCACAACTTGAAGCATTAGTTTTTCTCAGGTTTGCATGAAATAAAAAATTATTACTTAATAATCTTTCCGTATGACAATGCAAAATCATCTAGTGATGGACTCATTTAAAATCACTAAGAGCTCAGTAAAGTTTAAAGTAATTAAAAATTTTATGGTAAATAGTTAAGAAATAAATATCTAAATAAAATAATTGGGAACTTTAAAATCAAACCAAAAGTTATTCTACTGATAAACACAATTATATAGATAAGTATTTGAATCAAATATATTAAGTTCAAAATGAATGAGTATAAAGGCAATTACATTATAAAATATAAATAATAAATATGCAACTGTTATATGTAAAAGCATATAATATTTAATATAAACGGATATAGGGATCATGAGGGAAATTACTTTTATAATTTCTTAATTTGTGGATATGTTACAAATTTTATATTTTTAGATAGAGTAAAGGTAATACTATATTTTAAAAAGTTAAACATAAAAATCTGATATTTAAGAACTCAACAATAAATATAAAAATGCCACTTCGCATTTTTTTAAAAAAAAAAAAATCAGAAAAGACTAGAAAAAAATCAGCTTAAATAGTTAAGGAAAAAAGAAAAATACATGCTAGTTGAAGAAAAAGTATAATTAATTATACTTATAATGAGAGGATTATCTGATTTTCTATTTATAAATGGATTATTAAAAATAAAAATATTCTGTCACTGGTGTTAATAAGTAATTTTCCATAAGCAAGAATGTGAGCCAGAAAATTGCATTTTTGTCAAAACAGGAAGATTATATAAAAAAACTAAAATGGATGCAATTTAGTCAGAGAAATTCATAGACAAATCATTCTTTCATGCTGCTAAAATGTGGGAAATTATAATGCAGTGCAAAGGCTGGGTTAGACAAGAAGATAAATAGGTTGAACTATGCAAATTAACCCATATTAAAAATTATATAGCTAGAAAGTACCCTTTTTTAATGCTGATTTTATTCTGTTCATAAGATGAACTAAACAGTTACCCACAGTCCCAAAATTTAAATTTTCAACAGTGAAATGTTTCTATGCTATGCTTCATTATTTGATATCTAAAGATGATATAAAAACAAGCCTTTTGCCTGTCCTGATAGAAGTTTGTTCCTGTTGCTTAAAAGTTGTTCTAGCTTACTGAGATGAAGAAACATAGAATGTAAACGATTCAGAGACTTCAAATCAGAGGTTAATACAGGATAACAGAAGAAGATGACATAAAGAAATGTTTATTAATGACTACTATGAAGATGATATTTATAGTTTGGCAAAGTATTTGGATATTAAGATTACTAATTATTAAAATTGCAGTAAGACTTTTGTATTTAGACCTAAACTATTTTTTTTTCTTTCTTTGCATTTTTTTTTCTTCTAATTGTTCATTTTATTTTTACTATCTAGTGGATTATTAAAATATATACTAAACTGAATTATTGGATTTATATTTAAGTGGGTTTTTTTTTCACTTTTTTAATTTGAAAGCTGTGGTTTGCAATCAAATGCCAAACTATTCTAAATTATGGTGTGATATTAAATATATATATATACTGAAGCTGTACATTACACAGTCATATGTATGTGGGCTTCACCATTCACTGTATACTAACCAAACACCATAAATCCAACCACAGTGAATGTATATCAAAAGAAATGGTTATGGATATACACATGTATATAACATTAAATAAATTGTAAATAAAATTTATTAAAAAAAATAGGCAGTGTAGAAATTATAGAAAAACTTAAATTATTTTACTTGCGTATATAGGGGATTTGAACTGAGACTTTCAAGCAACCTTCAACTATCCACACTATCTCATACTATTGATACACATGACCATACACATGTAGAATGAGATAGTGTTGATAGTTGAAGGTTGCTTGAAAGTCTGAGTTCAAATCCCCCTATATTTACAATTAAGTTCCAGGTATAAGAATGCCTGTATTTCAAATTTTGCTTGTATAAGAAAAAAATATTGCATCAGCAAATAAAGAAGTTGCTAATGCATAAAATCCATTAAAACAAGAATTTAATCTAAGAATCCATCAAAATAAGAATTTAACTTAAGAATGTGAATTGTTTGTATAACAATATAGACAAAAATTTAAGATATTTTAAGAGCTGAAACAATACAGGCATTAGTAGACACTAATTAATGTAATTGAGGTAAAAGGAAGTTAAAAAAGTATAGAGAGGTTTTCATTTGTTTAAAATAGAGTTAAAAAAATAGAAGAGTCGTTGTAAGAACAAACCAGAACTAGTGAAATGTTTTGTATACCAAATAGGTTTGTGTAGAGAATTTGTCTCCACTTTCCCATCCGTCCTCGGACCGGGGTTTGAGAAATGAAATTCCAGCTGGAATTGAAAAAGTATGCCTGACCGATGTCTGCCACTTGCTACTGAAAGGAAGACTGATCTGAAAAAAAAACATGGACATAGATGGCCGATATGGGAGCTGCAACCACCGTCATGAATTGGTGACTGTGCCTTAATATCTTTAAATAAGATGGACTCGTAATTCATTGCCAGAACAAGCTCAAGCTAGCTATACACACACCTCTCAGTTACCAGTTTCTTTTATATTCATAGCTATGTTTATATTACAGTATTTAAATGTATTTGCGAATTGCACCTTAGATGTAGTTAAGGTTTAGATATGTATAATAGCGATCGCTAATTTTATTTATAGTTACATATTAGCAGTTCGTTAGCATACATCTTGATTTACATGATTTTTTTTATTGTTGTTGTTGTTTCTTTTTATTTAAAGAGAAAGGAACAATTTGTGTTTTTTTATAATGTGGAATATATATATATGGGAAAAATTGGAAGCTAGCTGAATGAGTAAACTTATTTTATTTTTACTTACCTGTTATAATAAATACGATTTAAAATGACTCCAGCCACATTTTCCTGCGATTGTTATTTGATCTTTAAAGTTTTTTTTTAAAAAAAAAAAGAAAGAGAAAGCATCAGAATGTGTTATTGTAAATTAATTGATGTGATGTTTTTTTTTTAGCCAAAATAAGAAAGGCGTGCGTCTATGTTTTCTTTATATATATGATTTATATTTAAAGAGTATCTCGCTAATATTATTACCAATACACATTTTGAGTAAATATATGTGTCTATGAGGGACTCAGTATAAATATGCGTTCGTTATTATATTTGTTGTGTAATAGAGGGGGAAATGTAACCCATTTGTATAAATAATCTCTGCAATATTCATTAAATCTATGCGCAGAAACTAGCTAAATAATAATTCTCGATAAATGCAGAAGTAATAATAATGATAATTGCTTGTATAATACCTGTATAGGAGAGTGTTGCAATCGTTTGATAAAGTGGGGGTGTATAATTATGTATAGCGGATCTTCCCAGTATAGTAATATTCTCGATCATGGATTTATATACATTGTAAGGCTTTAAATTTACGGTAATTTAATTGCTTTCCCTAATAATGTGTGGCTTGGCGATCCGTTGCTGTCTCAATATTTACTTATTGCTTTTCTTTTATATATAACTTCATTAGCTAACGCGTGTTTACAGGATATTCAATTGATTGAAAGATTGGATTTCGTCAATCAGTAGAAGAAAATAAATGGACAAAAGCTATCAAAATTTCGTTCTGAACCCAAGTCATGCTGAGGCGAATGGGTTCCTTTCACTAAACATTGATTAGAGGTGAAGTAGCTAATCAGAATTAAGTTGGCATTATAATGAAATCCATCATATCTCGAGACCCGCTCTTCAAATATATATATTTAATCACCAAGTATCACAATGTTTTTACTACTTTATTTTATTTACGTCTTTCTTAATATGATCGATGCATCACTCGTTAATCTGGAAACATCCGTTGGGGAGTTATATATATAATTTACATATAAATGAGGCTAATTTTACCCTGTTCTTGTACCATAAAGCAAACATACTGAATGAAAATGACCCAGATAATTGACAATGCAAGTATCAGTGTTTTATTGTTGTTTCCATTACAAGGATCAGTTGATTTTATATATATCTGCAGATACTTTCTTTTGTAGAGAATTCTATTTAATCCTTAATGACAATTATTATATTAATAATAAGTTATAATTCATCACTATAATGAAGTTGTAGTTTTTGTTTGATACTTATATATGTAAACCTGATCATCACATGTTATGATTCCTTTAGAGCAGCGGTTCTCAGCCTGTGGGTCATGACCCTTTTGAGGGTCGAACAACCCTGTCACAGAGGTCACCTAAGACCATTGGAGTATCCAGTGTGATGTCATTATTGTGCCAACACCATTACATACAAAAATAATTTTAAGGTTGTGGATCACCACAACATAAGAAACTGTATTAAAGGGTTGCGGCATTAGGAAGGTTGAGACCCACTGCTTTAGAGTCTCATCTCTATCTGATCACTGGACTACATTAAGAGAGGTCAAGGGAGTAAGTCGCTTGGTTGTAAGCTGGAGGAATAGGCGAGGTTCAAACCCCCTCTGTCTATCTCTAGGTTAGTCTAAAACAGCTATACTTTCTGAACATTATAATACATATGATATTTATGTATAAAGAATTTTGTGGCAGTAATATATAGCACGTTAAATTGATTAGTGAAAGCTGGATATTGCAGTCCTTTTATGACTTCAAATTTTTTTTTTTTTTTTACCTCTCCTTCCCTTTAATTGAAAAACAAGCATAAATATTTTTGATACATCAATTCAGAATTATATTCTTATTATATGTGTGAATACATATAATCATGAGTCAAAAAGGTTGTAATTTATTTAAATTAATTGTCTCATTCTTATTTAAATCTTATTTCCATTGCATATTTAATAATTTGTTTATGTAAGTATGTTAATGGTGAAGGAATTAGATATTATAATCCAAATTTTCAAGGAAAGTAACTAGGTATTTGATATATTCTCGTTATAAATGAAGCTAGTAGATAAACTTATTGTCTGACCCTCATATACATATTTATAAATCAGTGATAATCAGGAAATGTATCCAATTTCTTTTAGAATTCTTTTATAATAAGGAAATGTAACTTAATCATTATTATCATCATGAGTTCAGGATATCTATTTTTAATAAAATATAATAATTTTTGTACCTATACATAAATATTAATCAGTGTCACATATATATTCTTCCTACTTTATTCCATTACACAAAAATGTATCCTAACATAGCAATTATAAATCAAATATACATCTCCACACAGTCATAATCATCATCAACCATTATCAATCCATTGCAGGGTGAAGGTCTCTCCAAGTTTAATCCATCTTCTCCGATCTTGCTTCTCTTCTCCACATCACACCTGCCCACTTTCTTATTTCATCCACCCATCTCACATGTCATCTCTTTCTGGGTCTTTTACAATCTCTTGGAACCCAGTTTAAGATTTCAATTGTCCATCTATTGTCATCTCTTCTAGCAATATGTCCAGCCTAACTCCAGTCTTTTAATTTTTTCAATGAGATCAGTAACATCTGTTTGTTCTCTTACCCATACATTGCGTTTTCGATCTCTTCTTGTTACTCCCAACATGCAGTTCTCCATACTTCTTTGAGTGGTCTGAAATCTTTGTATTGCTCTTCTATTAAGTGTTCAAGTCTCAAATTCATAAGTAAGAACTGGTAAAACACATTTATTAAAAACCTTCCTTTTCAAACACATAGGCATATTTCCTTTTAGTATCAAGTTATTTCTACCAAAAGCACTCTAATCAAGTTTAATTCTATGATTAATTTCATCCATTATGTTTCCATCTGTATTAATAATCTGACCAAGATATTTTTAACTGTTAACTTCTTCTAATTCATCATAATCAATCTTTATTTTCATATACTGAGAAAATCCATTTTAATGGACACAGTCATAATATCTATCCATATTTCCTTCTGATACATCATTTTTAATGTACAACAATTATTTACGCTTGACTATTGATTAAGCATAGCATATTCGAATAGCAATTACTTTTGTTTCAATTTCATATTATTAAATTATGATGATTTATAGTTACATTTATTAAACTGATGTTTCATTTGTATTTGAAATTGTAAAAGTAAAACATTGGATATGAATAGTAAAATAGGATATAGAGTATATGAATAAATCAAACTAATATAAGACTATTGATTTAAAACATAATAAAAAAAAAAAAAGAGAAAAAAAAAAAGGGTGGAATTATTTCCAATTCTTTTCTTAGTTCAATGGGAGTGGCAGTTCCATTTCAATTTAATATAATCTAATAATATTTATAAGATTTCTTTGTAATTTTTTTTTTTTCATAAAGCCCAAATTTTTATAAAACAGTATTTTTAGTGCATTACTTGAATTATAGAATTAACTTCAATCAAAATTATCCTCTTTTTAATTTTAAAGCTCATCTATCAATTTTTTAACTTCCTCCCCTTTCACTTTTTAGTTCTCCCTTTCATAATCTACTTTATATCTTAACTTTCAATAAATGTTTTTTTCTCTACACCCTTAAGGACTGCACAATCCATGATAAATATTTAAAAAATTACAATTTTGACATGCAGTATATCAATATAGGAAGCAAACAGGATTGAAATTGTTTAAAAAATATTGACAGAAACTTGTCTTTATTAAAAAAAAAAAAAAAATTACAAACTGCATTGATAATAAAAGAAATTTTATATATAAATAATATTTTTTTAGGATTGAAATTATTTTATAAGATTGGGATTTATATATTCCATATTTAAAACAAGTGTTTTTGTAAAGTATACATAATAAGTAAAAGATTAAAAATAATATTTTAATATAATAAAAAAAGCTAATTGGATTAAGGTGTTTTAATCAATATGATTTTTTATAATTGAAATATAGCAAATAATCATCTCTAGGAATTTAATTGCAGACAAAATGAGTTAGTGATTTTTTTTCCAGATTATAATCTAAATTTTTATATTTTATTTAACTTAGTTTATTTTTAGTCTCTCTGTCTAGATAAAAACTTGTAACTCAGTTTTCATTTGCCAATTTCTGTCCTAATTGAAACTTTTCATCCATATATATTCCTGATGACAGTACACCTTTTTAGAGATTGTAAACAATTTTAGCAAAAAATTAAGGAAAAATTAAAATTTTTACTTTTATAATGGAACTCATTTTAAATCTAAGCAATTTTGTCCAATATTTTTTTTACATATGTAAAACTAAAACATAGAAAATAAAAAATTTAGAGAAAAATAAATTTTATTTACCTTTTAATTTGGTGTTATGCGACCAAAAATTAATAAGTGGATTAATCATGTTTAGAACTATTCGTAGTTATACTTTACATATTAAAAAATTATATATATATAGTAGTTAAAACAACAAAGAATATGAAGTTTAAAATGTTAAATTGTAATTCTTGCTCATAAAAATTGATGTTTAATTAAGACAATTCCACCTCACATTTTTGGTTGCATAATACATAAATAATATGAAATATGAATTTATTTTTAATGCATCTATATGAATAAAATTTATAAATATATTAATAAAGTGCTTGCAAATAAATACATTAATTGTTAAAGAAAAAAGTTTCTTATATAAAATATGAAATAATTTCATTAATTTTTAATTGGTATATGATGTGTAAAATTAAATGCTAACTAAGCATACTTTTTTGTTCATAATTGGAGATACTGTAAATGCATGTCCCTATCACAAGATATCTATATTTAGAATAACTATAAATCAATTACAGAAATACATCAAAATAAATTTTTTACACATAACAGTAAATTGATATGAAGAATTTGATGCTTTATATAAATAATACAAATATTAATAGTCTTAAATAAGCAATCTATATATATATATTTTAAAAATTATTTTCCAATAATTCCGCTTTATTTAATAATGTAGTTTTATTTTCTATTCATTATTATTAATTTTCTAAGCTAAATTTCAGTTTATTATTTATTATAATAGTACAACTAAATGTTAAAATCTCAAATGAACTCAAATATTCCTAGACTTTTTTTTTAATGATTATCTGCATAACATGTTTTGTCTTCTTTCATATTTTGCATTTTCACAAGTAATGTAAGGGTATCAACAGTAAAAGTTTTATCCTATTCAAATTATACAATTTTACCAACTAATATCTATCAAACATGAATACTGCCATCCTTTGTAATAATTTCATTATCTAAAGTAAAAAAAAAAATCTTGTAAATATAGGGAGAACATCAAATTCTTTATCAAGGTTTTGTAATTTACAATTGTTAGAAATATTTTAACAAAAACCTGACTTTTGAAAATAATTATTAACAGAATAGACAATTGGACTAATAATATGCAAATTTAGTGAACTTTTAATTGTAATTACAAACTGATACCAAAAAAATCTTTGTAAAGAGCAAAATATGTTAAGACTTTTTTCAAAGCATTAAAATGTAGAATTTCTCAATTAGTAAATCATTATCACTTTTTAGTTTCATTGATACAATAATTAATCTCAAATACAGATATTGTTGATTTAATATATTTTTAGCTTGACAAATCTAACCAAAATATTCACCCAAACAGCAAACAATATAAATATTTAGTGAAGCGTTGGTGGTCGAGTGATCAGCATAGCTGCCTTACAACCAGTTGTCCCGGATTAGCGGGTTCGCTTCCCGGCCGATGCTATGACACATAGAAAATATATATATATATATAAATATTTAGCAAAGATCAATCATCAAAAATACAATTCAGTTTTACGTCATTTCGATCACATTTAACTTTTAGCGCAATTTTTTCAGATTTGATACTAGAAATATATTAAATATGAAGCAATTGTCAAGATTGATAACATCATGTATATGTTAAGATATTAGCCAATATTTATTTGAAATTGATACATATGCATATATACATAAAATGTATATTGTAACACTCTAAAACAAAAGACTTTAATGTTATACAAATAAATGTGAGAAATTCAGAATCGAAAAATAAAAAAAATGTTTGGAACAACCAGCCTGTTTAATATACTTCAGAAATGTATCCAGCATGATATTAATAAAGCTAAATTTAAATTTTAAAATACACCAGTTATATTTGATATAATAAGTTGACAGGATTATGGACAACTGCTTTGTAATAAAAATTATGGATTATTAATTATAAAGAGTGGCATTACTTCCTTTACATAAAATGCTCATAATATTAATTTTTAAAATATATTACCTCTTTTCTTTGCAATTGTAATATTAGAAATATAAATATTCAGACATCTATTTTTAAAAAAAAGTAGATATGTTTTTTTTAAAAATTTAAAACATGTCTACTTTTCCTTCTATAAATGTCTGAACATTTATATTTCTAATATTGTAATATTAATAAAAGTATAATTATTTATTTATAAAAATAAAGTTAAAATTTTGTTTTTGATTTGTCAATTGTGAATTTGACAGTGTTACTGACAAATGTAAGTTTTTTTTAATTAGTTGTACATTTGACACATGCCAGCATTATGGACAAACATTTAGTGATTTTATATGTGATAGAATTTATTACTTTCAAGTTATACTAAAAAAAAATATCTAATAGTTCAAAAACTATTTTTATGCCAAAATTATATATATAAATTATTTCAAAATTTATTTCTCCATTAATATTAATCAACTTATGCTCAAATGATATTGACTTAATGAGAATATTATAAACTAAGAATCTTTACTATAGAATCTAAGCATATCATCTAATTAAAAAAAAAAAAACTAATTATGCTTCACCTCTTCCCCCCAAAAAATTAATAACAAAAATCTAACTTTCATAACTGACAAGATCGGATTCTTAAAGTGAGAAATTATCCATAATTAGAAGATAACTTCTGTTTATATATATTTGGAAGATATCCTCTCTTTTCCCCAAAGCTAAAATTAGAAAATGTTTTTCTTAATACAGCAATTTTAGCAACAACTTAAGATGGTAAAATTATCAATTGTGAACTGTGAAATCACATAACAGATTATTTATGTGCAAGTTATAATAATTTCCATCTTTTAAATAAAAAATTAGAAATTATATTTTGCTATTTTCAGATGCTTGTATAGATGTAATAGT
The DNA here is from genome assembly GCA_028023455.1 of Epiperipatus broadwayi. Classification (NCBI taxonomy): domain Eukaryota; kingdom Metazoa; phylum Onychophora; class Udeonychophora; order Euonychophora; family Peripatidae; genus Epiperipatus; species Epiperipatus broadwayi. The sequence continues at coordinate 23,027,306 of JAQFVV010000002.1, forward strand.
TTGCTTTTTTAAAAAAAAAAATCACAATATTCCAAAAAGTAATTAATTATCTATCATATCAATTTTTTTAATTTAGAAAAAAAAATTCAATCTGCAATAAATGTAAATCTCAAATATAAACATGCCAATTTTCCCATTTGGTAGAATGTTTTTGATTTTATGCTTTCAGTTTATTAAACATCAAAAAGAAAAGATCTTCATTGCAAACCAACAGATTACATGTGGTTCATGACAATTTCAATTTGATCATAATGTTGTGATTAAATAGTCAATTGGGTTACATATAAATTATGATTTAATTAATTAAGGAAGCAAAGATTAAAGGTAAGCATATAATAGTTAATAATGTAAGTATAACTGAACTTAACTTCTATTTTTTTGTATTGAAAATGTTTGGAAAAAAACATATGTTCTAAAAATAGGGTTTAGTTTAATGCATTGCATTACCTAGACCAGAGATCAGCAATCGTTTAATGGTGCTGTGCCTAATCTATGTTACAATGTTCTTCCATGTGCCATCAAGATTCTACCAATCTTATTATATATATATTATAAAAATTGGTCCGATTATAATAGGTTTCTAAATTATATACTTTTGAAGCCCATTGTAACCAGATCTTATATTATTGGTCCTAAAAAAATATTTTAAAATACATAGGATCATATGTGAAAAGTATGTTTTGTTAAATAATATTGCATTCAAAACACATGCTTAAAATTTTCTTTGGCACGGAAAGAATTCATCCTGGTGTTATTTAAAAAATTGCTGATTAATATATAGTAATTCAGAATAGGCAAAGCGCCTTTAACTTTCAATAGTTTAATTTAAAAAGCTAAATAATGAACTCTAGCATTAATCAAAAATGTTTCCAAGAAAGTCATTTTTGTGATATAAAAAATCAATTCAAAATTGGAAGTTTTTCATATATTCTTCTTTTCGTTAAAAGTATGGGCATTTGACATTTTTTTCTATGTGAAATTTGTTTTAATTTTCACAATAGATATTTAAAAGAAAAAAACAACAACTGATTTTTAACTTCTTTGAGATCTGACGAATATTACCAAGTCTCATGTATTTCATTCAAGCATTAACCTGACTATCACTAAGTATAAACTATTTTCAAGTGAAGGTGCAAAAATTTTAAATGTATTATTATATAATTGTGAATAGAAGTTTTTCAAATGAATTAATAGATATAATATTCTGCCTAAATATAAATTTAATTTAAACATGTAATAGTTTACAAAAGTATCAATGGTTAATTGATTATCAAAAAAAAAAAAACCCAGGCAACATTAATCCTCCTCAAGGGAAAAAAAATATTTCCATCCCACTTAGCTCTTTATTGAAAATAGCAAAGATGCGGTCAATATTTATTGTATAAAATAATTAGTATATTAAACTGAATCATGGTTTCCATTTACATGTGAGTTACATATCCAAAATGTAGGTGAAGGCACAAATGTATGTTGTAATTAAAATATAATTTTTTATTACTTCAATTCAATCAGAGTGTCATTGATAATTGTTCAGCAAGCCAAGCTTGTCAAACATATCCTAGGTTGCTGACCCCCGATTTAGGCCAAAAATATTTGAAATACAGTACACAATAGATTGGTCATAATTATCTGGAAAGATAGAAATATCAATTTCATAAACTTTCTTAAAAATAATTAGGGCTGTTAATAATTATTAATTCATTACAACAATGTTGAATTCAAAAAGAACAAATTATTGAATATCACATAAATCAATTTATAAGACAATTAATGCCTATGCTATATCATTTGTGATATTTCAGATCCAATACAATATCATTTTAGTGCCTAATGATCTTTTGTTTGGCACCATGAAGTAAAGTTTCTATGTATGTCAAATAAACTACAAAGTAAATCTCTTTAATTTTTTTTTTTTTATTCTTTATGCAATCATTAAATTTGCAATAAAAACAATTTTAAATGATTTAATAATCTAAAAAACTTTTGAGTAAATAATTATTATAATTTATTCAACACAATTTAAAACTGATTGAAAATATCTTTATTTTTCAGAAAATAACTTCAGAAAAGCCATGATATCCACTATATTTTGTTCCAAGTCCCTTGCATACACCATAAATCAAGTTTGTTGATAAACTTTGATTAGAATGTGTATTTTTTATTGAACTGAAAATGTATAGTATTTTTCAACACACGTATATATAACACAGATGCATTTATATGTATAATATGCTTATATAAATTGAAATTATACTGCAGTAGAGCCATGATATAGACTATATTTTATTCCAAGCCCCCTCGTATACATCAGACATTGCATATAACAGCTCTCATTTTATTGATAAACTTTGATTAGAATAGAATACATATTGTTTATTGAACAGCAAATGCACAGGATTTTTCTAACACAGATGCTATTTTATATGTATAGTATGCATATATAAATTAAAATTATAATATAAACAAATTTTTAAAAATAATAATAATAATATAGTTATTAATAATAAATTAAAAGAACACATTTATATATTTTTTTATTTACTGAAAAAATAAGAATATGAGAAAGAAACTTATTGAACTATATTTTTATTTTTTAAATAAAATATATAGCAAAATGTTTGACTTTCATCACAATTAAATATCTCTAGGCAATTTTTTTTAATAACTTTTTTCTCTTATAGAAGCTTAGTAAATCGGTCTCATTATCAAGAAACTGTGATCTTTCTAACTTTAAATCGGTATTAACTTTAAAAATGATCTAAAATTTTATAAAATTTTTAGCATTATGCTTATTTTATTACATGGAATACTGCACATCAAATTCAGAAAGGATAATAAGAGAAGCATATACAGTATGTGCTTTCAACATATACCGAAGAAATTTTATTAATAAGTATGATTGTTAACATGATCCAAGATAGAAAAACAGCTGCTGGCATAATTATAAATTTATTTAAATTTTTTTCTTTTTAAACATGTTCATGTATGGCAATCAGAAATGGAAATGGCTGCTCATGTATCATAAAATGCATTCAATTTGCAGGTGTTAATGGGTTTTTTTATTTACATTTTTGTTTGATTACATTTTTTGAGATAGTTTGCAACTTCATTGTATTTAGTAATTGCATTTTTTTAAAAATCAAATAATGTATTTACAACACTAGGTTTTAATGGAAAAACAAAGTTTAAATTGTTACAAGTATTTCTAACACAATTTTATTTGACTACAGTCCTCACCGATGATGTCTTCATTCAATACAGTTCACACTTTCATGATAAATATTACAAATCTTCATAGTTTTATGCTTCAAATACTAAAATATCATAAAATAAAATCAATTCACAATATACAATCTTGTCAAAAAATATATGACTCATTAAAATGAGTCATTTCTTGACATGTAGAGCTATGTTAAAAGTCCCTAATATACAAAAAGATCAGTGTAATACATATATAACTATATATTAGTCCTTATTTATATCCATGATATGTATTTTCTATTATAACATTTTCCATACCATCTGTGCATTAAAAAAAAATAACATTGCAGCACTTAAAAATAAAATGAAAAACCACAAAGTGAATAAAATGTTAATATAATCTGCATTCAGGAATACCTACATCCACAATTAAGACATAATGCTCAGCTAGAAGCAAGTTTATAATTTCATCACATTGAAGTTAATTTAAGTTAAAAAATAAATGGCAAAGAGTTAATAAAATGGAAGAAATCAGTCTGAATAAAATATCTTTGTCAGTTACATAAACCTGTAATTTTGTCACTTAACAAAACAAAAATATTATTTTTACATGTCAGTATTTTCAAAGAACTTGGTGGTAATTTAAGGAAACTATTAAAAATATCATTGTGCGAGAGATTAATTTTATTTATTTTATAATCATTATAAATTTAAAAATGCAGATGTAGATGCAACTAAAACTTTCCCAAGAGAACTGAAGCTTCTGATTACTCGATTATATTTGTAAAATAATGTTGAAAAGAGAAAATGAATGCCATTCTCAATTATTCTCATAGTAATAATAATAATTGCTTTGGGTACTAAAGAATGCAAAAACCATGTAATATTACTTATTAAACCCTGAAGAATATTCACATTTTCATTATGGGTTATTTGAAAATCTAATTTAAATAGTCTGGAATACAAGATAACTTTTACTGACTAGTTTGTAGCTTATTTTATTTCATCTTTTATGTAAGTCATGGACCACAAAGTGATTAGTGTTTTTAAAACCTATTATTTGTAGCTTACTTTCAAACAACTTTATAAATCTAACAAATGGAAAAGTCCAAGACTTTTGGGAAAATTTTAAAATTAACCAACATATGTTTAAACTTCTTGGTCAGGTTTGGGAGTTTTGGATTTCAAACTTAATTCATAGTAAATAATGGTTAAAAAAAATTATATCCAGAAGTTATTCATGCAATAAAGTAATGATAAATCTTATGTAATAAATCTGAAAACTATAACTGCTGCAAAAATTGCAGGATTTCAGTAAATAATAAAATTTTAAAAATGTGTTAGATGACAACTAATGTAAAATTAAGAAAAATAATAAACTTATAAACCAAATCTTATATAAGTAGAGCATTATTTTATTGAAGATCTATCAAAAATTTTTGGGACATACTGAGAATACCATTAAAAACGGTTCCCTTTCTAGGTGTACTCCTAAATTTGAACATGAAATTTGGAAAAAATGTGGTAGCATAACTATTTATTAAAAAAACCAATAGCTAATTAAGAACGTGAGGTCCTGCTCATTAAAATTTGAATTATACAATGTTTTTTTTTTTTAGTTCTCAAAATTTGGTTTATTTTTATAACTATAAAATTCATATATACTTATACATATCTTTCATTGTTTTTAAAAAAATAGATGAACATATATCAAAAAATATAAAATGATGCTACTTTATTTCTTAAAACTAGTATCATTATTTCTATGGAAATAAGCGAAATTCATCACAATTCTTTCTTTATTGAAATAAATATCTATACAATAATAAGTACATATATAAAATACAAATCTAATTGCTTCACACTTTTGTTCTTTAAAAAAATTAGCCATGATTTTATAATCTATTGAATGAATTATAATCTTTTTTTTTTTTTAATAGCAGTAACATTCAATAAATAGTAGCATTTAACATGGTATTTTTATGCAATACATTGGCTATGCTAGGCAAAAATTTTCTGGTATAATTTTTGCTTAATTATATGATTAGCATACAAACTGTAGTTTAGTTTATAATAATTTGTGGTTTGGATTTTTGAAAACAATATTTTATATCTTTCTATAATAAATTCAGTGACTAATACATAAGTTTCCATTTGCAATTTTTTGTATATTTTGTTTAGAATATTATATATAATTTAACGTTTTTAATTTAAAATCAGTTAAGAAAATAAATATACACTCAATACATATATTTAGTTACGCAGAAGTTATATTAAATGATAAATACATAAGTTTCTAGAATTGTTTGAATTATTAAAACATTAATCTGATTATTATTTCCATTAAGTATTTAATTTGCATTTTACTATATAATTACAAGAATACATATAGACACAATTAAAATGATGAGCAACATATTTGTTTAACTGTGAATAAATCTATAATTGTTATATTTTACTAAAAGTATAATTGCCAATAAACTTTCTTTAATAATAAATCAAATAGTCAGTTGCTCAGGAGATCATATGATGTTTAAGCACCAAATAAGTTAAGCACAACAGATCTATTCAAATGACTCAATAGTTTTTTTTTTCTCTCCTCAGTTAAGAATCAATCTATGAATCTTAATTACCCCTCTAGATTGTGCTAAATTGCATAGGATAAGATTTTCTTTTAATTACAGATATAAATTAATGAAAACGTGTGCATTTATATATTTACATATAGTGAAAATAGTGAATTTAATTCACTGTGAACCTATATTATTCTATTAAAATGAAAAGTGATCAAAAAGTTTACCATCCAATTAAATAAAATGTGCTCATGATCTTGTAAAAATAAATAAATAAAAAACAGCCATCTCAAAATTAAAAAAAGGTGCAATTATATATATATTGTAATTCATTAAACATAAGGTGGAAAAACTGACCTCTCAAAACTTGTATTCAGGCTTCTGGCTGAAGGAGAGGTAAAACTTGTACTTTAACATTATCAATGTTTTCTTTTTAGGCAAAAAAAAAAGCTTGAAAAATTGTGCACCTTTCAAACATTAATCCACAATTCATGACTCATTGTGTAAATAAACAATCCCATGTCAGATTTAAGAAACTTTTTTTTTTTATCTCAATATCAAAACTCTAAAAGGAAAAAATCTTGAATCTCACATCTGCTTTACAGTTCCAATCTTGATAACCTTGCAACTGAAGACAATTTTAAAAGTGCTTTCATAGCCTGTAAAAAAATATAAGGAAGTGGGATTTTGGTTACAAAAAGCATGTGGACATAAAGAAAAAAAAATATTAAAAATTAGATAAATATATTTATGGTAAAAGTAATGGTAAAAAATCAGCAGGCAACTTTTTGATCACTTTTAATTAAATTGAAAAAGATCAAACCCAACATTTTCTACACTATTATTGCCAGAAGAATTGGAAGAATAAAAAATATAATAGGAAATAATATATTTCTATACATTAATATCTTTTATTTTATCAATTAAAATTTTTTTTATTCAGTTTAAAAAATACAATAAAATAGGGGACAAAGATACAACTCATGCATGATTCACCTCAATAAGAAGTTTCAATCTTTCAATTCAATTTTATTTTCGGATGGGATCTTTTTATTTGATAATGCAATCTAAACATTCAATTGAGCATAAATATGCACTAATAAAATAAAAAAATTTCAAATTTTTTTTTCCTCATTAAACATTGTGGTGAGTGTTGGTAAGAGATTGAAAAAGATTTAAATAAATGACAATATTTCAGTATACATAATTGTTTCCTTCTTTAATGTGTAAAAAATGCTTAATTTTTATTTCAGTAATAATAATAAAAAGGTACAGATTTATCAATTACAAATAATACTGATTTGACCATTGAAATAAAACAAATTTACTATCTTTCATAAATATTTAGGAGTTCTTTTAAGTTAGTAATTTTGTGTCCATTGAATGGCACAAGGTCAATAATTAACTATTGTTTAATTAAACATTTCAGTACTGAAACTTTTACAGAAATAAGATGCTATAACATTTTCCCATTAAATTTATCAGATTTTTAATATAAAAACTAAAATTAAAATGTTTGCAATTGCAAAAGAAAGAAAAAGCAATAATTAGTTTCAGTTTAATATTATAATAATAATATTAAAGATACTAAAAAACTATTTCCAGTTATGAAAAGATTAACAGTTTTCCTATTTAGCATTTATATGAATGAAAAGTATGATTATTATAAGGAAATTATTAATAAATTTGCTTCTACAGGAGCAAAAAAAAATCTTTTTAACAATTTAATGTAGTTTATTATTATTATTATTATTATTTTATTTAAACAAAAAGATGCTATAAATGGATATACAGTATTAACTTTATGATTAATATGACTTAGCTCTGTATAATTTTTGAAATCAATCTTTTCAAAAAACCCACATCAATATTTTAAGTTTGTATAATTAAATATATACACTATGTGTCTTCTGCATTTTATTCAAGCAAAAAGTCCCAGGGGTCTTGAATGTTTTTAACAAGACTTTAATCTTTTTTTGTTTGTTTTTCAAACAAAAATGCCTTACACTTATATATTGCACATGATCCTGCAAAATCAAATCCAATTCTCCATCCTGATATATCATATTAGCAATTATATTATCTGGGGTAATAAATACACATACACAGAAATTGAAATATAAACTGTCTCAATTATAGGAATAATTTTTCTTTATTAAATTTTTTTTAAAAAAAATATTATTTTAAACAGCCACCATGCTTTAACAAAGAAAAGTAACAATATGACGAATAATAATTTTATATTTTTCTACGAAAATTTTTTAATCATTAATTAAATACACATTTAAAATCATAATTATGTATATAAGCTACAGCTAATTGCTTTGTTTATGCTGTTTTAAGTTAATTCATAGTGTAAATTGTACTTCATTACATAACTTCATAACTCTTAATGTTAATCTTAGAAGAATATTGAAATTGAATCAATTAATATAAAATATCTAAAATTCAAACATAATTTTCAGCAAAAAAAAACAAAAATCTAGTTCTGATAATGCATAATAAGCATCAAGTATTTATTTCCAGGTAATTTCTTAACTATATTTTATCCTATTTAATAATAGAATGCAAAAAAGAACTATGCATAGACAGGCTCCATCAATATTATTTATTTGACAAAAGTTGTCTATGAGCAAATTCTTCTATTCTCATTACTTTTTTTTTCATACAGTGTAATAAGCTTTAGTAATCAATAGAGGCCAGATGGTAGTGCTTCATAAATCTTTATCCAGTGCTATCATAAATATTTCCAAACTAGTTTCTAGTTTATAGCTTTCATGAGTGAGGAGCTTTTTGGATTCATTTGAAGTGTGCATTTGGATCTAAATGTACCTTTCTTCTAGCAATCATTTTTTACATTTTATTATATTATCAAGCTATCAGTACAAATTGAATTTTTTTTTTAATTTTCCAAGCATATTTACTTGCATAATCATATAGATCTGAAAACAATTCAGTTTCAGTATATTATGATGATCTTATAGTTTTATATATATATATAACATTAAGCATCTATATGCACTGAATAACAAAAAATTAATAAGAATAGAAAATTTACTAATGAACTGAGCTAAGATCAAGTAATGTCTTATTGATCATAAAGGTGCCCAAGGTTATAAAAAATTAAAATCACCATAATATATAGAATATGCAAACAAATAAACTTGGATTGAATTATTTAAAAAAATTTTCAATTTGGGCTATTCAGCTTGATAGTACAACAAAAAATTAAAAATGGCTGCTAGAGAAAAGAAACTAGTCTAGAGATATTTAAATAGGACAACACTGGATAAAAATTTATTTAGCACTATCATCCGATATCTATTAATTACTAAAGCTTATCTACACAGAAAAAAAAGTGAGAATAGAACAATTTGCTGATGTATTAACAATGTGTATACTAAAGTCATATGTATTATTGAAATTGTCTATTTACATTATTAACATATTAACAATGGTTTTCACTCGTAACAAAAACATTTGCTCTCATATATCTATATATACATTTCATATTCATTACTAATGCTAAATTTAATAAAACTAACAAATGATTTATTAAAATATGCATTTAAAAAAAATGACAAAATTATTAATCTGATAAAAAAGTGATTTGATTTACAGCTATAATGATTACACCAAGTTTTTTTTACAAAATAAATTCAAAGCATCATTTTGCATTCATTTGAATTTCATCTAAATGTAAAGTTACTATAATGACATAATAGATAAAAATCTACACTATTTTATCATCCTAAAATTATGATAATATTAAAAAAAATTCTGTATGTATAAAATGTGTGCACCGTATTACTAATAACACAACTTTGTATATACATCATCATCATCAACAATTATCAATCACTGCAGGATGAAGGTCTCTCCAAGTTCAATACATCTCCGATCTTTAGCTTCCTCACATCACCCCTGCACACTTTCTTATTTCATCCATCCATCGCACATGTGGTCTCTTTCTGGGTCTTTTACAATCTCTTGGAATCCCGTTTAAGATTTCAATTGTCCATCTATTATCATCTCCTCTAGCAATATGTCCAGCCCAACTCCACTTCAGTCTTTTATTTTTTTCAATGAGGTCAGTAATACATGTTTGTTCTCTTACTCATATATTGTGTTTTCAATCTCTTCTTGTTATTCCTAACATGCATCTCAACATACTTCTTTGAGTGGTCTGAAGTCTCTGTAATGCTCTTTTATTAAGGGTTCAAGTCTCAGATCCATAAGTAAAAACAGGTAAAACACATTTATTAAAAACCTTTCTTTTCAAACACATGGGCATATTTCCTTTTAGTATCAAGTAATTTCTACCAAAAGCACTCCAAACAAGTTTAATTCTATGATTAATTTCCTCCATTATGTTTCCATCTGTATTAATAATCTGACCAAGGTATTTGTAGCTGTTAATTTCTTCTAACTCATCATAATCAATCTTTACTTTCATATTTTGAAAAATCCATTGAACATTACTTTAGTCTTTTTAACATTTATCATCTGATAACTCCTGTAACATTTCTTTGCACCTGCAAAGCATTATTTGCAAAAACAACTACATCATCTGCAAAATCCATTTACTTATATTCCTTTAGCTTCCCATTTTAATCCACAAAATACTTCTTGCAGTACTGCTGTAAAAAGTTTTGGGAGATATGGAGTCACCCTGTCTTACACCCTTCTCAATGTAATTGTTACTGTTGCATTTTTATAAATATCCTTTAAAATCTGACAATATCTTGGATTTATACCTTGATGATCCAATGCTTTAATCACTGAAGAAATGCTTATAGAATCAAATGCCTTTTCATAATCTACAAATCCAAAGTATAATGATAATTCATATTCATTTGTTCTTTCTATAACTTCTCTCAATACCTGGATATGATCTACTGTACTAAAACTATTTTTAAATCCAGCTTGTTCTCTTGTTTGGAAATCCAATGTTCTCTGTAGACGAGTTGTAATTATCTTGATAAAAATTTTGTATAAAACTGATAAAAGACTGATAGGTCTGTAATTTCTAATATTTTCTTTATCACCTTTTTTTAAATATTAATACTGCATTCTTCCAATCATCTGGTACATCTTTATCATTTAGACATTTGGTCTATAACTTTGCAAAAAAAAAAAAAAATCTATTTCTTCACCTCCTTCTTTTAATATATCAATTATAATTTCACCATTACCTGGAGCCTTCCCTTTCTTCATAAATTTAATTGCATGTCTCACTTCTTCATTTAAAATTCTGGGCAATTCGGAAGAGATAATAGATATAGGAAGTACTTGTTCTTTATTACTATATAATTCTTGATTCTTCTACCCATTTCATGATGTCATCTCTCTTTTTAGTAATAGTTCAATCTTTTTTTCTTATTGCAGATATAAATTTCCTACCAATACCATAATATTGTTTTACACTCTTGAGAATTTTATTCTCTTCTACTGCTTTCCATGCTAGTTCACAGTTATACTTTCTTATATCATTTTCAACTCTTTCCCACACTATTTTACAAAATTCGAGGTATTCAATCTTTAATGCATCATTTTTGTATATCTTCATATTCCTTCTTGTTTTCATAAATTCTCTAGTCTCAGTAGAAATTTTATTGGTCAATTGCTGCTTTTTTTTACCAGCTATTTTCTTATTAATTTCATTCAAATCTGAATCATGTTCAAAATCTACTAATACTTGAAACTGATTTGTAAGTTCTAATTTAAACTCATTAGAATGTTTCCGAATATTAGGAATATCAATTGTAAATATTGTTTTTCTTAATAATTTTTGTCTCTCTAGTTTTGCATTAACACGTATCTTACATCTTACTAATCGATGATCACTTCCTGTGTGAAATTTATTAAGAACATTACAATCTTGAAATATGTATTTTCTGTTGGTAAAAATATAATCCAATTCTGCTGTGCCTTCCATTTGGATGCTTCCATGTCCATTTCCTTTTAACATTTTTTTCAAAAAAAGAATTCATAATATAAAGTTTTTCTTTTTCTGCAAACAACACAAGTCTATGTTCTCTTTCATTTCTATTACCATAACTAAAATTACCTACAGCACTTCCATCTTTCATTTGTTTACCAATTCTAGCATTAATATGTATATACATACATATCTATATATAGTTTGTTATATTTGTAATTTGAAGAAATTGTTTAGCATCAATAATGGAACATTTGTTTTGTAAAAATGTTAATGCATATATAAATAAATAATTAAACTTGTAAACTATAAGTAGAATAATATACTTCATTAGAACTGTGGAAGTAATATATTAAATTTATTTACTAATACAATAAAATGCAATTAGAAAAAAAAAACACCTTTTTTAATATTTATTATACTTTGCAAATCATAGTTCAGTAAAACACGTAAAATATAAATAAATAATACCAATGCTATTGATTATTGCATATATGTGTATAGCAATTAATTTTACACTTCTCAATTTCAATCTATATAAATAAAAAGGTAAATGTTCGTTTGTTCAAAATCTTAAATCTCCGAAAGTTCTCCACTGATTGCTTTGAAATTTTGACACAACGTTGCACTCGAATATGCACGTGTTTTTATATACCTATTATTTATACACCTACTATTATATAGATGTCACACCTGTGATAGGTAAAAACATGCTTTTTTTGAAAAACAGTGTTATCTATTAAAAGCAACACACACTATACTAAATATTTTACGATTCCATTTCAATGTTTCCAATTGCATTGTTAAATTGAATTTTCATAGATTTCGATTTAATTAGTTTGTGTGATATTGCATTAGAATTGAGCTTGTGTCATTTATCATAGCGTTCATTTCGTGAGAATGGTTTTGTTTTTTTTCATTTCGTTTTTTTAAACTGTTTTTCTTATTTTTCAGTGCAATTGGCAGTGGAATTGAGCTATGTTGACTGATCTGCGTTTTAATTTAAATATTTCGTTAGTATTTTTTTTTTGTTCTTTTTTTGTTTGTGTTTTTTCCTTTTTTAATGTTTTGCAATTTTATATGATTTTTGTTATAACTTTCTTTCTTCTTTTTCAGTGCAATCGATCTGATTTAGTTCATTCAAATAATGCCTCATAGAATATCAAACTTAGGTCAAATCAAACTGAGGAAGAACAGGCATCAATGAACGAGCGAAAAACAAAGAATGGCCCAAATATATGCCGAGGAAGCAGCAGAGCGACATGCAGCCAGAATTGAGGATGCATGGTTGTGAGCATGGCGATCGCATTCTGAAGCTTCAGATCTGCTTCGTTCTCAACAGAATGGATGCGACAGGCTGAGTGGCTGAAAGATGTCAATGAGAAACAACAGAAGCAACAATCTTGACCGGACCTTTCAAAGGTGAAGATGTCCTCATTCCTTGCATTCCTATGATTCCAATGGATATGCCATTTCAATTTAAAAGATTGCAATTCCCAATTTGATTGGCGTTTGCAATCACCATCAACAAAGCTCAGGGCCAATCTTTAGAATTGTGCGGTTTAGATCTAGACACGGATTGCTTCTCACATGGACAATTATATGTAGCATGTTCTAGAGTCAGCAAATGAGACAATCTCTATATCTGTAGACAATGGAACAACAAAAAATATTGTATACCCACAAGCATTGTGAAATTAAATATATTGGAAATGTGCACTTTCTCTTTTCTTTCTTTTCCATTTAACCAGACTGAGCCACAGCAACGCTTGACTGGGTACAGCTAGTTATTAATAAAATTACAACTATAATACTTTTTTTCCTTTGAAGTAAATGTAGATCAAACACTAAAAAAATTAATTTACACTAAAAAATTAGAAATAATCAATTCTAAAGTTTACAGACATGCAACTTGAGAAATATTTGACAATCCTATATATTTAACACCTATAATTCCAGTGTATATTAAAAATAATTTTTAAATAATGTTTCTATCAGTTAAAACTGCAATTTTTTAAAAATCTACCTTTAATTCAAAGTTTTAATTCTTCATTCTAGACAGAATTCTTTCATGATAAAATAAATGCCATTCTTCATTTTTTTAAACTTATTTTATTTTAATTTGATATAAGAATTCTTAATTATTGTGTAATAATTTCCTATAGATTACAATTCCATTATAATGAAAAGTTTTGTACTTATACAATTTTCCCTTTTCACAATGATTATTTGTATTGAAAGGATGAAAGAAATCCATCTGGTTGCTCTTCTACTAATTTATGATACGTCAATATAAATGCTTGCACTAAATTCTGTTTTAAGTGACTGTATTTTAAGAAAAGTGAATTTCCAAAGATACAAAGTTATCTTCTTTTTGTAATCCTTAACAGAAAATATTCAAGTGCATAACTAATTAAAACAAATTTTAATTGAAGAAAACATTCAGTACTTTTATTAATCCAAATGAAAAACAGTCAAGTGTGTTAATTTCACAAAATTATAATAATAAAAATATATTTTTTAAAATTATTTACATATACGCATATTATAATTATATACAAAATAATATAAAATAAATCATTTTTGTATGGTAGATATATTCCTAAAAAAATCCGCGTAAAAAAGGTATCAATCATATAGGAAAATGGAAGATTATTTCCAAATCTTAAATCCAATAAAGAATAATATAATAAATCAAAATAATATAATGTTTTCAAAAAAATTATATGAAATTTTTTTTTTTGTTTTTTATGCACCTATGCACTTTTGATTTTATAAACTTAATTAAAAGTAAATAAATATTTTATTAACAAAATAATGATACTAATCCAAGGTTATAAAAATTTGACTAAGAATATAATTTCATAATAACTAGACTTTATTCATTATCACTTTCAACTGTAATTAATAAATGATAGAATAAAAAAATTATAATTTATCTATCAACAAAATTCAATTCACATAATTTTTCTTTTCTTTATCTACTAATGTTTAACTACAAATATCATACAAACTCTATTAATTTTTTTCTTATTACTTTACTCTCATAATAATTTCATAATGGCTTAGTATTGTTTACACATTCTAATAGAAAAAAAAGAAGAAGACACATCTTAAGATTTACTTGAGCATGCATGCATAGCAGCCTTAAATATGAATTATAAGAATTTTTTTTTTTAGAATTCAAAGTTAATAGAGATATTATATTAATAAGGCGTATTTGGTGGATTATCTTAGAATAAACAAATTATTAAAAAAAATTGTGCAAAACACATATATATATAACTTGATTATCTCTACAATTCATATACATTATTTAAGTTTCAAAAAGATTTTAACACATTGAAACGTTATATATCTTCACAAGCATATATTTGTACTTAACAACAATTCACACTACAAAAATTAATTCAAAATATTTTATATGAAGTGAAAAGACAGACACCAGAAAATACTAAATCACTAGCATGTTGTTCTTTACTGAATATCTTTAATAACATCTTATAATTTTTTTTTCTATTTTTCATCATATTCTTCCTCCCTTTTCCAATATATATATATATATCCAGTCTAAATTTTACTTTTTTATATTTTAAGGCCTTGATAATCTCTTCTTTTTTTTTTTTTTTCTCAAACTACTGCAATCTGGATTTATTTTTTAAATTTATATTATCCATTCTCTTCCTTGAAGCTTTTCTTCTATCTTTACTAAACTATTCAAGTTACAGTTTGTACAAAGAAGCTATAAGCAAAATGAAACAGAAATTTGGTTTTTTACTCAGATCCAACCACAATGAACAGCACAACAATTTCTTTTTATTAAAAACCTATTCAGTGATTGTTTTTCCATGTTAAAACAAATTATTCAGTAAATCTATATCTCTTATTCCAGTTCTGCACCTAATATAAGCCTGAATAATCAATAAATGGCAGATGATGGTGTTTAATAAATCCCTATTCAGTCCTGCCCTAGATTCTGGTTTATAATTTTCATCAATGAGTTTTGCTTTTTGTATTTAAACAAATTCCTAAATATTTAAAAGTACTAATCTCAATAACTCCATGTCCAAAACCATCACTTTTAACTTTTTGTTCCTTCTACATACCTTCATTATTTTAATTTTTGTTATATTTATTTTCATTCCAAATTTTCCAAAAACCAAATCACTTCTACTTAACATTTTTTGAATGCAAGAACTGCAAAGCAAATCAGAATTCATATTAAGATCAATGAAGCAAACAATTTCATATAATTTTTGGCAAGCAGTCACTACTATAATTGCATTTATTGTCTATACCTTATTTAAAATGAAACTGAGCCTCAAATAAAAACATATCTATTAGAAATGGTATCACTTAAAATTTTCAATCCTTTTCCTGCATATAAGACTAAATTTATTGTTTTAAAATCCTTCCATTTCAATGTTTTAGTTTTTTACACTATTGGAATCACAACTATAGAGTAAAAATATGGACTATTTCTTAGAGACTTAAATTACAAAATATCAACTAATTCTCTCAAACCATTTGATACCCACCTCCTATTTCCTATGGTTTCAGAAACTCATCTAAAATCTCATTAATTCTTTGTGTTCTGTCATTCTTCATCTCAATGTCACTTACTGCATTAAATGGAGTCATAAAAGATAACAAGGTAGAAGCTGCAATTAAAAGTAATAGAATTGTTCAACGAAAGTGAAGCAAAAAAAAGTTAAAAGATGACTATAATACCTGGCTATGCAAGAAAGTGAAATGAATAGATTACTGTTTCTAATGCAGACATTAAAAATAAACTGTGAGGTCATATGAGATTTAGTAGTTAAAATGATGAATATTTACCAATTAGTTTTATTCCCTTCTTTATATAATGTCTTTATGCAATAACAATAAATTATTACTTTTAAGATCTTAATAAATGTGGACCTATTGCTATTCACAGATTGGTGAGTATAATCATCAGAAATTAATTTTTTAACTTTTTATTCTTCATATTTCGTTTTTTTTTTTTTTTGGGGGGGGGGGGGGTAGAAAAGTCATACTTATTTATGGATAGCTTCTAATGATATTTTATTAGTGATTGCTGACAATCTAATCTACTTTATTCGAGTAAAATCACATATGCCTCAGTAAGAATTTGTTGATAAAGACAAACCAGATAACTTGTTGCAAATAAGATGTAGATGGATATTTTCTGATAGCATTGGGTACTAAAAATCAATATGCTAAAAATTCAAATTTTATTGATTTTTATATGCATTAAAAAATTTGTGCAACCATTGATGTTTATTTAAAAAGATTTTTACATTTGCTAAAGCAGGGGTCCCAACCCTATGTCCGTGGGCACCATGGCGCCCGCAAACCATTTTTGTGTGCCTGCCGCTATCCGAACACGATAAAAAATTATTTATCTGATACAAATAAATTTAATTTTTGAATTTTTTTTATGAATTATTGTATTATATTGTAATCAAATTGTAGGGCATACTATACTTTTACAGCGTAAAAATATAAACGTCAATTATATGTTAAAATTTAATTTTTGAAATAAATAATTTTTTGTACATTATGTGTATTATTAACAATATCCAACTATAAATTTACATGTGATGTGATGAACTGTGGCTTCTCCGTAAACGAAGTCAAGAATATCTCAGCAATTATGTCCAGATAAAAAATAAATGGTGCCCGCCACCTGGCCGGTATTATGGAATGTGCTCTTAAGTGCAAAAAGGTTGGGGACCCCTGTGCTAAAGAAATGCCAGAAGTTTCATGTCTGATCATATAAAAGTTATTTATCAGATGCATATTTTTTGATCATATGTTGATATTCACTAAAGAATTTTATCATAAATTTTTATTCCTGGTTATATGATCACAGGATATTAGCTTCCAACTCAGATCAAAGGATGGTATTATATAGATATAATTATATTTCAAAGTTTATTCATCTGGATTTCAACTTTAGATTAGACTGTGTATGCTGAACTTCAAAACAATGCATTAAGAATTTATATATATGCTTTTGTTTTTTAAATTATAAATATTTTCTTCCTTTTTAAAATAAATTAAGACAATTTTTAAAAAAAATCATAAGGCTTTTTTTTTTCTTTAAAAGCAATAAATTAATTTCTAAAAACTGAATATAAATATTTTTTTTCTCTCCCAATATATATCTAAAAAATGATTTTTATTGTGCAAATAAATTATATAATAAATAAGCAATATTATCAATAATATTACTGAGAACTAATTACTAATTCTAAATTCATTATCACCAAAATGAATTCATTGCAAAATGTAAATCTTCAAATTTATTCCAGTACTTCCAATTTAAAGATTCTCTTTCCTGCAAGATACTAAAAATGCAAACATCTTTATTTCTGTCACTACTTTAATGTAATTCTTTAAAGATCTTAAAATCTCTTGAATCCAGTTTAGAATTAACTTACAAAATAATATCTAGTGTTCTACTTTTTACCACTGATTTCACAGAAAATATGCTACTCAGACTACTAGGGATCTATTAAATATTGTGAATATAAATTCAAATACTTATTTTCTAAAAATAAATATTGTCAATTAAAAGATCACCTTTCTTTATTAGGAGTGCAGTTGCAATGATGCTCTTTTACTTATAATTATATATAGCCATAATGACAATGACTCAAGACAAAATTATAGTTTCAATTGATAAATTGGTACATGTTAATAAAATAAATGTATTTTTGATTCCTATATTATTTGATATTCATAATCTATTGAAAATGGATACATTTCTTGAAAATTTATTGACAGTAATAAAAATTTAGGAATTTTTGAATTATAATATTATTAAAAAACATCACTTATTCTTTAAAAAACAAATATAACATTTAACAGAGTGTTATAAAATAATAATAATAATTATAAAATTTTTAATATATCCTCAAAAGTACTATCTAATAATTAGAGTGAAAAAAACCATTACTGCTTATTTATTATTTAAGAGAAAGTGACAAACATAGATAAACAACTGATGAGTGCTGGTTCAGCACAAAATGCATCTTGGGGGTCATTTGTCTTTTATTGAATGGGGAAGTATGGAGGTTGTTTAATATATCTATAATAAATAATTTCAAAGTTTTCGGCGCTTTATAATAATAGATTTACATTTATAAGTCATCTTTGTCTGATTGTAGGTGGTTAAAAATGAGACACTGTCTTTCTCCTGTGATTATAACATCAGGCACACAATGGATTCAAGCCCTGATTTAAGCATGGTCTGTAAGAATTGGTGTATATAGAATGTACATTCTAAACTGTGATTCACTTAAGTTTTTTAAACTCTTACCGGCGGGCGAGTGCATGGAAATTTATATGTAAGAAATAGGCATTATCGGAGATTGACTTCCGTTTGAATAATTTAAAAATATTCTATAATCAATGCTTTTATTTACTTTGCACTAATAAAAAAAATGGTTTCTTCAACCACAATTGGGGGTTTTATATTTAACTTGAAATAAAAGCATGGATAAATTAATTAAGTCAATACCTGTTAAAAAATAAGAATTGACTTAATTAATTTCTGGACTCCCTGTGCTTTTATTTGAAGTTAAATATAAAAACTCCAACCATAGTTAAAGAAACAATTATTATTATTTTTTTTTAGTGCAAAGAAAATAAAATCATTGATTATAAAATATTTTTTACATCTATTATTATTTAGTTTTTAAGCATTAAGATTGTATTAAAGTAAAATCATAAAGCACTTTTTATACAGTCAAAATAAAAAATTTCAAATACTTTTTTAAAAAAAAAATCTTTTATAATCAAGATTTGTTTATTTCAAACCTAAAGAAAGAGTATCAGAAATTACTCTCTCAGCCCATTCGTAGCCTTATAAATAGGAACACCCCCATGCCAAACAGCAAATTTTACAACGTTATTAAATCTCACAAAGATCTTATTACATGAAGGAATAATGCAGCATGACAAAGCCAGGCCAATCGGACAGGCAAAAGATCAACACATTATTATTCAATAATGACAAGGATTCTCTAATATCTTAAAAGATATTAAGTAACAACAACAAGGCTAAAGCTCAGGGTTCAGGCATTGCTCTGGTAATTCATGCCGAGAACACTAATAAACATTATAAAATATTATTAATAAACTAAAAGAGGAGGAGAAATCTCAACTCGCTCTTATAACACTTTAACAATCTCAGTATTCACCACATAAATCATCAAATAGCATGGTTACAACTAATTTCTTTCTGATAAAAAATTTTTCTTCACTCTCCCCCCTTCTTCAATACACTTTGCTATGATCAGATCTGCATGGAATAGTCAATTTTATCAATCTTATCACTTCATAATGCCATATTATTTCTTTAGCAATAAATCTATGAGTTCTTAATTTAAAATTGAATGCAAAATTTCTATTATGCTTAATTTTCGAGCTAATATCTACTTTTCATTAACCAATAATAATAAAATTTTATAAATTAATAAATAGTTAACTAATATAAAATATATCAAACTTAACATTTTGAATAATATTACCATCGACTAAGAGCACATTCAAATGACTAAGAGCACATTCAAATACCACGAGTGGGAAAGGGATTTTATGCCCACTCAAAATATTCATCAACAACATAATAAATTTATTAAAAGGAAAATAACAATAACTAATCTGAATGTAATTTTCCTTCAATATATTTGCAGTTTAAATTATAATAATCCGTAAAGCAAATTATAAAGGTTTATTTGAAAGCAAATTTTATAATTTCTAATAATTATTATTTCAATAGTTAAACATTTGTTACATGTCTGTATGTGGATAAGTATCAAAATATTTATTAAATAAGGTTGTATAATGTTTAGATATCTGGATTCAATGAGTACCAAGAACATTAAGACCCTACATCAAATTTAAATAATATATTTATTAATAAAATTAACAACTTTAATATAACATAAACATTGTAGCAATCCAATAAACAAAATTAAATGAAAATTATATTTGCAATGAATTTTGACAATGGCTACAGAGAATACAGTCCTACTTTCTTTACATTAAATAGTATGTAATTGAATTACATTATCAATATCATACGGTATCCTTACATAGACCTAACATTGAAATAGCTCAAATTACCTAAATTTACTCTATTTAAACATATACCCATTTCACTAATAGTATCAATAATTATTTTATACAATGGTATGTAGAATAATCTAATAAATTTTAGATAAAAATGTATAACTTGTTACACCTTTTGATAGAGACATATACCTTCCTATGCTATAGGATCTTATCTTCAGCTTTATAAGCTACATATTAGTTATCTTATAAACCTTTAGTAATAAAACCTTGTTAACTAATGATTGTTTATTTGAAATTATAGTTTTTAATTATAATATTTTATTAACTATACCTCGTGTGTTCACTTCATGATTTTAACTTTCAAGCTATAAACAAAAGCTTCAATTCATTCAGAGATCACATTTATACCTTCATACACGCTCAATGCTTCTTATGCCTTAACAATGAGTACAATAAATAATATTAATCTTACTCGGCCGATCATGATGCCAACTGCTTATTTAGGCCACTAATATTAATTTCAAATTTAGAATAAATACTTATCGGTTTTATAAATAACTGCGAGCAAAGCTCAGCAAAATACATTAAACCTTAAACATACACTTATAAATTAAAAAGTGCCCTTGAAGTAGGTGATAAACTTCATATTAAACTCAAACAATGACTAACCAATTAATTTAACCACATCTTCCACAGTGGAAAATACTATGACGAATATATATCCAGGAGGAAAATAAGACTATAAAAGCAATAAACATGTAATGGCATGAACCCAGATGGTGCTCCTACCATCTGAGGGCAATAAGATATGTTAGAACTTAGTCGCTACACATATATAATACGGGAATGAACCAATCATCCTTACAACTATAAATATAAAACATATCGCTCAAGGAATATATCAACTATGGAGATGAAAAGTCAATATCTTAATAAACTAGCTAAAATATCTAACACTAACAATTGTGAGAAAGCTATAGTCAATTTCAACCCTCAAGGTAGCAATAACTTGGCATTCCTTGGACATACAATGGTCATATACAAATATTACTTATCCTAGAGAGAACTTGGTTTGAACTCTCGCTAAATATAATATAGCCTTGATGTATAAAACCGACAGTACGATAATCATCAAATATGACTAAAATAAAAATATATTAGCCTTAAATAATTAAGAAACAAGAAATGTGCATCATTCTCAAAAACATATAACATTTTGTAACTATAACTCTCACAACCTAGGACATAGCAATATCTAAATTCTTAATACCATAATTATTAATATAGCATCGCATCGTTAATGTTAAATTTTAATAATAAGAATAAAAAATATGTTAACTTCATTTCCAGTACTTAAGATTTGCCCATACTTAAACATTTGGGTTGAAAGAATAGTTCATTCTATTCTTTCACAAAGTCTTTATCTTGTATTGGAAAATGAGAGTATTCATTTATTGTTAAGATCCACAAAGCGCATGTGCATTAGCTTAAAAAGCTGATTATTATTAAACCTCATATGTAAATAAAGATTTAAAATCTACCTCAGACATATAAGTTATTAATGTTCTCATAGCATCTAGATTAAATCAAATATAACAATATTAGAAAGACATATGCAACCATAATATAACTTAATTTAAGTTTAGGTTGTATCAAAATTAATATATCATAAATAAAAATATATGCTTTTTCAACAATGAATAATAACAATAATAAAAATTAAAAAAACTTTATACTTAAAGTCATTAATCAGCAAAAGTGTATAGTCCATGATCCATTGATCTATTACATTGCGATGATCTTTGTGCACCATCAGCATAATCCAAACGATTGCATTAACGATTATTTCTGCACACATTATGTATATGTATATATAACAAATATCTCTACATGAAGACAAATGAATGGCCATTATTCACAAAACAGATTAGTTCACGTTTCTTTTAATATTAGATTAATCCAATGGGTTATAAGATGTATTACTTTATTATTCAGCAAAGTTTCTTTTAATTCATACAATTTCTTAATATTATTTGGAGTTAGTCACATTATTCCTTTAATCATATAAGGTACTCACACATTTATCCCGAAAGCATTTAATAACTTTAATCGATCACTCTTAATAGGCAATATTATTCCTTTATAGATTTTTCAGTAGCAGTTAAATGAACTCTATAATACTAAGGATATTTCATAATTCTTTCATTCCAGTCTTTGTAGAAAGATGGTTAATTCATCTTTAACATTTTCAAACACATATGCAGATCCAAATTTATTCATTTTGAAAGTATCGATTTATGGCTAAGTTTAATTATTTTATTTGTTAAAAACTTTCATTTTTCAGTCAATAAACAATCATTAATAATTATTTTATCACTTTTTCATTCAAAGAAACAGTTTCTCTTTCATAAGCATTTGAAAGTTTCTTAAATCACTACATTTAATTCAGTTATGGCATATGTTCAAGATTATAGATAGCACTAAAATTTAAGTCTTTTCTTTTTCCTTTCCTTCCAAACTAGGCATTCAAACCATTCATATAAAATAATAGTTCTAGAAAAATCAGGATATTGTAAAAATAATATCTGTAGTATGTCAGGTTTCAACAGCCAGGGCTTCGTTCTAGATGTATCATCACTTGACATGTTGCAAATAAATTCTTTATTATTGGGATCCAAATCTCCTAGTTAACTTCAGGGCAAAATGAGTACCTGACTAAAAAATTACAAAGACATTCGAACTTAAAAACAAACAAAAAAACTTATTAAAATTTTACTTCTTGGAGTTTGAACTTTTAAGTTTTTCTGCAACTCTACAAATTCAATACCCCTTTAATTAGTACCAACTTTTAGTACACAAATTTTTTAGAATTCCTTCTCAAATGTGTGTATGGCTTTTATAATCTCCTGTTGTCAATCATTAAGAAACATGCCCTCTTTGTTTGCTTCTCCCATGTATTAATTTTCTATTGACTGTTAATTATAATTTGACATTAATTATTCACACTACCCAACAATCATGTGACTTATTTGGAATTTTCTCAATTTTAAATTGTATAACAAAAAAAAAAAATCAAGACAAAATAATGTAGCAAAATGAAAGTAAAATAAAATATAAAATAAAGAATTTAAATTAACTCAATTTTTATGAATCAATATTTTCAAATATTTCTTTAAATTTGATTAAAATTTTTTACCCCTTCAATATGATTTTAAATAATACCAAACAAGATTTATAAACATTTATATTTTTCCCAATAAATAAAATTACATTTATACAAGCAAGCAAGCTTTCACACACACCTAAAATCATCATCCTCTTAACTATTAAATCTACAGCTTTTTTAACTAGTAATAAATCTCATAATCTAATTAAATAACTAGGGGGGTTGAACTCAGACTTCATACGACCCTCAACTATTCACGCTATCTCATACTGCTGACACATTTGATCACACACATGTCAAAAAGATAATCACCAATATATGTATTTCATGCTAAACCAGCACCCATCAGTTGATCCAGATTATCATCACACATACATACAATCAATGCTCAGCTTATATTAAGATACCCAATCTTCATACTTTAATGAGGGTCATGTGAAAGTCTGTGTTCAAATCCCCTATACATATTGGAGTGCAGGTATGAAAAAGCCTGTACTGTAAAAAAAATTCATACTAATTAAATAAAATGACTACTTAATTTTTATAACTAATTTTAAGTTAAATCTTCTATTAACTTACATATCTATTTCTTCAAATTAAACACAGTTTTATTAAGTTACAATTAACTACCCATTTTAACACTTAATTCCCTTACTCAGGTCACTCATCTCAACTCCAACATTAACTAGACACATTCAGATTCACTGATTAACAGACTTTAAACTGTGTTCAACATTTTAGCAAACTAGGAATCAACTTTAAATATTATATCTAACAAAAGCATTTGTTCATTAGCTAGAATTATCTAAAACAAGATAAGTTATAAATGTTAAATTTATTGGGCTTTCTGTGAGAAAATTTTTTTTCCCCAGTTAATGTTACATCTACAACAAAACTAGCTCTCTTTGGCCAAAGCTAAATGTCATAACATATACTACTCTCTCAAGTGCATTACTGAAAACTTATTGTAGTGATATAAATGTATTTTAAATTTGATAAAATATTTGAAATTTCATCCACTCACTTCTCTGTATTTAATAAATTGCAAAACCTACCTACAATACTTTAGTGTCATATTGCATTTCTAGTGATTTTATCAAATGCATCAAACTTAAACAAATTATATTGAATATAAATATATATTTTAAGATTTTATTCTAACTTAAATAAAAGTCTTTAATTGAAACAAACCACCAAACAATATATATATGCCCTCCACATGCATTACTGAAAATAATTACTGAGTTGATATTAACTTATTTTAAATTTGATATCAAAATATTTGAAATTTCATCTGTTCACTGTTCTGTATTAAGGAAATTAGGTAACTTAACTAACATATTATAGTGTAATATTGTATTGCCGGTGATTTACATCAAATGTACCAAATTTGAATAAATTCTATTGTATATAAATCTCAATTTTAAAATTTTATTCTAACTTAGGGTTGTTATTTTTTTTTAAAAAAAAAAAAACAAACAATCCTTTTATTTCATATTTTAGTGATCCATATGAATGTATCATTTATTACTTTTCTGTCAGATAATAACTATTGCTTTAAAAGATTACTTGTAAAATCACAAAGAAACACTGAATAAGGTTTCCTCTAAATTAAAAAATTAGATTAGATTATTTGCTTTATGGAATATAGTATTATAAATTTATATAAAATACATAACAAAAAAAATAAAAATAAACAATGTTTCTATAAACTGACATTTTTCCAAATAATTTCATTTGTTTTTTTTAACAAAAATATTATATGAATTTATATATAGTACAGTTTTAATTGAAAACAATCTATAAGATTAGATTATTGAGAAACAAAGTGCAAAATTCAGATGAAGTAGTTAATCCTGAAAAAAAAGTTATCAGTCATTTACAGATGTCAATTATTTTCATTTTCATATATTTTTGATGGACTACTAAAATTTTTATTTGATGAAAAAACTTAATAATTAGCAAAATGATTCATAATCTTCATTTTTATTTTTTTTTTGATTCAAGAAAATTGTTTGAAATCTCCCAGAGATATGAAGTTTTAAAACAGATTTGTATAACAACACTTCTGTCCATTGACTAAAATTATATTTTTATATAGAATAAAATTTAAAACAATGGTGTAAATACATACAAATACAATAATTAAATAAGTGCATAATAATGCAGACTTAAACATTGTAATTATGTATAATTTTTTAAATAAATATTTATGACACATGAGAAAAAAAAAAAAAAATTATATTTTAATGAAAAAAAAAAAAAAATGAAACAAACCTATAGTATAATTATTTATAGCATTTTTTTTTTTTATAAAAAAAAAAATAAGAATTATTTTTTCCTTAGTAATATTCATCTAATCAACTCATCTGAGACTTATATTATTCTTTAGCAAAAAAAATATCTATTGAAAAAATCCTAAGCCTTTATTTGGCAAAAAAAAACCCATTACGAATTTAAAATCCCTGCAGTGAGTTTATAAATATAGCATTGTTCTTTATTTTTTATGTTTCTGTATATTTTTTAACTTCAAACTTTTTTTATAGGTTTCAAGTAGTAACAAAAAAAAAATTAATACACAAAGAAAACTACACTTTGGATTCTAATTAATAAGACTGCCTAACCCAACTTTTTTACCATTTTATACCCATATAAAACAATTTAGTTGAACCTATACTGATAAATAGTTATTTTTAAATGTTGTAGTCTCAAAAACATGTATAAAAAGAAAAAATACAAACAAACTCAAAATAAAATGTACTCTATCCATATTAAAATATCTTAAAACGGTTTTTTTTTAATTTTAACAATTTTTTTAAACAATAATGTATTCAATTTTTTTTTAAGAAGTTCATTTTTCTACAATCATAGAATAATAATCTGGCTATAAATATTTTTGACAACTTTAAAATTCTAATAAAATTAAGATCACCAGATCATTATTTTGATAAGTTATGATTTACTTAAGCAACATTTTTAATATAATAATTGAAAATATGCTTTTAAAAATAATAATAAATATAGTACAGGAATAAATTAGTAACACAATTTAAAATAAGCATAAAGAAAAAAAAATCAGTAAATATCTGAAAATTATTAAACCTAATCATATTCCTATTTTGTCTTTTTTTAATCCAACTGCTCTATACTTAATTCATGATTTCATTTCCTTCTTACAAAGTGATGATTGAAAAATTTAATCATTTAAAAAAAAAAAAAAAACATTACAGTTGCTAATCTTAAAAAAAAAAGACTTTAATTGCTAAATCATATGAATAATATTGAAAATAATAATAAGAACAATAAATAGCAAATAAACTAACATGCATTTTACAAAAAAAAAAAAGGAAAAACCATCGATAAATTTTAATTCATTTTTTGTACTACTATTTTGAACCAATATAAAAATTGGGCGTTAACTAAAAAAACATATCAAAGTTATATATATATTATCTAATATATATATATTATCTAATAGATGTTAAAAGTTAATAATAACGTATTGTAATTTTTTTTGCACTTTTACATTTACAATGCCGTGTATCTCCCAATGACATATGTAATACCGCTATAAATTTTCAACTGCTTTAATTTCATATAATTTTTTTTTTTTTTAAATTTAACAAGTGTTCATCTCAGTACATTTCTAAATATATCTCTCTCTATTTTGGAAAAGGCTGCAGAAAGGAGTTTGCTATTAACTGAAAGGAGACCCTTTGATTCCTCTTGGAGGCCTTAAAGGAACCGAGCAGGGCAAATTCCTAATGTCCACTCCATACGTTCTTGTCGTTGCAGCTGTTATTACTATGTGATTATTCATATAGTATACGAACATGGATGGGCTGCTCACCAACACGCATTAGCCAGCGTGGTGAGTTTATTGGCTTTTTACCTCTGAGTTTAAGATCAAGAAACACCATGGTCTTTCTTCTCAGTGCCTGATAAGGCAGAATGAATGTTTGTGTAAATGATAAATATTTTTCCAATACATATATACAATTATGACAGACAAAAATAAAGCATGGCCCTTATTCCCAGGAGGCTGTAAAGTCACCAACCAAGGCAGCGGTTGGTGGCCGAAGGCGGAGGGTGCTAAGAATCCCCTGATTGCGGACCCAGGCTGCCATTTGATGACTTTTTATTTAGGTACTTACAACTGCAGATCACTTTCAAGTGAAGGAAGATTGCAAGAATTAGAAGGAAGAACTGTCTTATATTAAATGGGACATTATTGGACTTTGTGAAGTTAGAAGAAAAGGAGAAGAAACAATTGATTTAAAAAGTGGACATATACTCTATTATAAAGGTACACATATTGGAAATACAAGTGGAGTAGGATTCATTATAAATAAAAAGTGGAAGAACAATATTGTGGAGATTGATGGTGTATCGGACAGAGTGGCAAGATTAGTTATACAACTTAATAGCAGATACCAAATGCAGATAATTCAGGTTTATGCCCCAACAAGTTCTCATAGTGATGAAGTAGTAGAAGATTTTTATATGGATGTACAAAAGGCTTTTGATCAGAGTAAACAACATTTTAAAATTGTTATGGGAGACTTTAATGCTAGAATTGGTAGACAAATGAAAGATGAAATTGCTGTAGGTAATTTTGGTTATGGTAATAGAAATGAGAGAGGACATAGACTTGTGGAGTTTGCAGAAAAAGAAAAACTTTATATTATGAATTCTTTTTTTGAGAAAAATGTTAAAAGGAAATGGACATGGAAGCATCCAAATGAAGGTACAGCAGAATTGGATTATATTTTGACTAACAGAAAATACTTATTTCAAGATTGTAATGTTCTTAATAAATTTAACACAGGAAGTGATCATCGATTAGTAAGGTGTAAGTTACGTGTTAATGTAAAACTAGAAAGACAAAAATTATTAAGAAAAACAATATTTACAGTTGATATTCCTAATCTTCAGAAACATTCTAATGAATTTAAATTAGAACTTACAAATAGGTTTCAAGTGTTAGGAGATTTTGAACATGATACAGATTTGAATGAAATTAATATGAAAATAACTGATACACTTTTAAAAACTGCAACAAACATAGCTGGTAGAAAAAAGCAGCAACTGACTAATAAAATTTCTACTGAGACTAGAGAATTTATGAAGAAAAGAAGGAATATGAAGATATACAAAAATGATGTATTAAAAAGAATTGAATATCTCGAATTTTGTAAAATGGTACGGAAAAGAGTTGAAAATGATATAAGAAAGTATAACTGTGAAATAGCAAGGAAAGCTGTAGAAGAAAATAAAAGTCTCAAAAATGTTAAACAACATTTTGGTATTGGTAGGAAATTTATATCTGCAATAACAAAAAAAGATGGAATTATTACTAAAAAGAGAGATGACATCATGAAATTGGTAGAAGATTTTTATCAAGAATTATATAGTAATAAAGAACAAGTACCTCCTATATCTATTACATCTTCCGAATTGCCCAGAATTTTAAATGAAGAAGTGAGACATGCAATTAAGTGTATGAAGAAAGGAAAGGCTCCAGGAAATGATGGAATTATAATTGATATATTAAAAGAAGCAGGTGAAGAAATAGAAACAATTTTAGCAAAGTTATATACCAAATGTCTAAATGATAAAGATGTACTGGAAGATTGGAAGAATGTAGTAATAATATTAATATTTAAAAAAGGTGATAAAGAAGATATTAGAAATTACAGACCTATCAGCCCTTTATCAGTTTTATATAAAAATTTTACCAAGATAATTACAACTCGTCTACAGAGAACTTTGGATTTCCACCAACCAAGAGAACAAGCTGGATTTAAAAGTGGTTTTAGTACAATAGATCATATCCAGGTATTGAGAGAAGTCATAGAAAGGACAAACGAATATGAGTTGTCATTATGTTTTGGATTTGTAGATTATGAAAAGGCATTCGATTCTATACACATTTCTTCAGTGATTAAAGCATTGGATCATCAAGGTATAGATCCAGGATATTGTCATATTTTAAAGAATATTTATAAAAATGCAACAGCAACAATTAGATTACATAATGATACTGGAAAAATCAACATTGAGAAAGGTGTAAGACAAGGTGACTCCATATCTCCAAAACTCTTTACAGCAGTGCTGCAAGAAGTATTTTGTGGATTAAAATGGGAAACTAAAGGAGTGAAAGTAAATGGAGAGTATTTAAGTCATTTAGATTTCACAGATGATGTAGTTGTTTTTGCAAATAATGCTTCAGAGCTGCAGGAAATGTTGCAGGAGTTAGCAGATGAAAGTAGAAAAGTAGGACTAAAGATAAATGTTAAAAAGACTAAAGTAATGTTTAATCGATTTGCTCAAAATATGAAAATAAAGATTGATTATGAAGAATTAGAAGAAGTTAACAGTTACAAATACCTTGGTCAGATTATTAATACAGATGGAAACATAATGGAGGAAATTAATCATAGAATTAAACTTGGTTGGAGTGCTTTTGGTAGAAATAACTTGATACTAAAAGGAAATATGCCTATGTGTTTGAAAAGGATGGTTTTTAACAAATATGTTTTACCAGTTCTTACTTATGGATCTGAGACTTGGACACTTAATGGAAGAGCAATACAGAGACTTCAGACCACTCAAAGGAGTATGGAGAGATGTATGTTGGGAGTAACAAGAAGAGATCGAAAACGCAATGTATGGGTAAGACAACAAACAGGTGTTATTGACCTTATTGAAAAAATTAAAAGATTGAAATGGAGTTGGGCTGGACATATTGCTAGAAGAGATGATAATAGATGGACAATTGAAATTTTAAACTGGATTCCAAGAGATTGTAAAAGACCCAGAAAGAGACCACATGTGAGATGGATGGATGACATAAGAAAATGTGCAGGGGTGTTGTGGAGAAGAGAAACTAAAGATCGGAGAAGATGGATTAAACTTGGAGAGACCTTCATCCTGCAGTGGATTGATAATGGTTGATGATGATGATGATGATTTTGGAAAAATCAAGTTAATTTCAATTTACCTCATGTAACAAAAATTTTATACACTCTTTGTCAGGTTAAGTGGCATGTCACACTACTTGTAGTCTAAAATGCTGTAAATTTTCTTCGTCTTTTGCAAATGATCTAGGCCAATTAATGAAAGCTGGTTCAGCATGAAATGTGCATCTTAATAGAAACTAGTCCCTACCTTGCATGACAGTGATGTAATAAAAATTACATCACTATATTTTTCTTTGTTTTTTAAGACAAACATTATAAAACTTATGGTAAGAAAACAATC
Source organism: Epiperipatus broadwayi (assembly GCA_028023455.1). NCBI lineage: Eukaryota > Metazoa > Onychophora > Udeonychophora > Euonychophora > Peripatidae > Epiperipatus > Epiperipatus broadwayi. The sequence continues at coordinate 23,058,540 of JAQFVV010000002.1, forward strand.
AACTTTCTGCAATTTTATGGCTATACTTTAGTTTTTTATACAAATATTTTAATACTTATCATAAATAATGCTAATAATAAAAACAAAAATCAATTTTAAAACAACATTTATATTATATCCTTCATATTAAATATCTTTCTTAGTACAGTATAAGATGCCATTTGTAGCATTTTCATTATTATACAGCATTATAGCCATTGTAGGTTAATAATTATTTCTTACTGTTTCAATTAACTTTTTTTTCCCCAATTTCATACAACCTTTTAAGAAAGCAAAAAAAAAGTTAAAAGACTGAAACAGTGAAACAGACAGTAGCAATAAAAGATACTGTAAATTTGAAAATGCAGCAAAGAAAGAAGTCACAATATTTTATTACACATAAAAAATAATAATTCAAAAAGTGTTATTTAAATAAAGCATCTTAGAAAATTAATAATCACAATACTTATTTAATATTCATATTTAATAAAATAAAGAGGGGAGGGAATTAGTCAATAAGAATCTAATTTTTTTTTTTTACTATTACTGGATAAATATGCTGAACTGATGTAAAAAAAAAAAAAAAAGATTTAATAAACAGAACATAATGGACTACATATCCTCCAATATTGTAAATATTAAAGTTAAATTTATTAATTAATATTTTCATTTAATTTCTTTTAGGGGTTTCCAGCAATATTAATAATTTAAAAACCCAAAATGTTTATAATTACATAAAAATGTATTACTGAATCAGTAGTACACATTTGGTAAAATTATTAATTCAAAAATACAAGAAAACAAAGAATCAGACAAACAGCATTGTATTTAATGTGAAAACCTGCATATAGAACACATACACAAAAAAAACGGATTCATATAATTTAGCAAGTTTATCAATTCTAAAAAAAAACCTCTTATCAAAGTCAGCAAGTTTATCAATTCTAAAAAAAAAAACTCTTATCAAAGAATACAATGATTAATTAATAAGAAAAGACTTCATCATCATCTATAGCAGTGTTTCCCAACCTGTGGTACGCTGGTTATATAGAAACGTTTTTTCCTATAATTCATAAAAATTATTTTAATGAATAATATTATACAGTAAAGTTGTTAATATGTACAGTCGATGATCGAAAATCCAACAATTGATATCGTTTTTTTTTTTTTTTGGAGTGCACTTTTAAATTTAGTTGTTAGCCACCAGTAACTTGAGATGTCGCCGCCACTGTTGTGATAGTGCTACACTCTCATTCACTTCACCGCATGGCTTTCAAGTGACAGGTTATTGTTTGTGATTGTATCGTCTTTGTTTATTAAAATTCATTGATCCCTATATAACCTGCTTATTAGAACTTAGACAAGAAGCACAGGTTTTTTTTTAAGACAATCCTTTTGATCTCTCTTCGAAATTGGATGATTTTGATTGGCTTCAGGTGCTTGCATATTTATCTGATATTTTTTGCAAATAAATGAACTTAAATTTGACACTTCAGAATAACTCGATAACGATCTGTAATGTTAATGATAAAATAGAAAGTATGATTAAGAAATTAGATTTTTGGAAACAGTGTATTGAAAGCAATCAACCAGAAGAATTTGAAACTCTACATATTTTTTTGTTTGAAAATAAGGTTAGTCTGTCTCAAGATATACAGAAAATATAATAGCACATTTAACAGGATTAAAATTGTCTTTCATGGAATATTTTCCAAAACCCGAAAACACAAATGATAAGTGGATTTCAAATCCCTTCTATGAAAAAAATACATCATTATCAATAAACGAGAAAGAAAATTTAATTAAATTATCGACACAATCTAATTAATTTTGGTTAAACATTAAAGAATATGAACAGTTTTCTGAGAAAGCTCTTAAATTATTATTACCATTTACTAGTATGGAATTAGTAGAAAGAGCTTTTTCTTCATATATTTTTTTTTTAAAAAAGTATTGAAACAGAATGAATGCAGCTGTAGACTTAAGGGTATATCTTGCATCTTCTGAACCAAATTTCAAAAAATTATGTTTTCGAATCAAGCACAAGGATCTCATTAAATTTATTTTATAAAAACATTTGATTATGATAAGAAAATATATTAATTGGGTTTTTATAATTTTGTGTTTTTATTAAAACCATTTATTAATAAATGAAATATGACAAAATAGTAGATAAATATGATACTTTGAACAAACACATACATATATGTTACAGTGAGTTTATAATTTCAGTGAGTTTATAATCCAGCATGACGTTTAGGCATGTTACAATGTAATTTGTCTCATTATGTGATGTGAATACATGGTCACCCTATAATATGTATAATGCAAATAAAATAACACACTCGCAATAACAAATTTCACAAAATACAATCATTTTTATGAAGTGGTACAATTTAGCATGATGTACTACCAAGTGGTACGTGAGCCAAAAAAGGTTGGGAAACGCTGATCTATAGAAATGTTTAAGATTCATTAAAAATAACAAAGAAATAGAATTGAAAAAGGATTATATGTTATAAATCATTTTTACAATAAATAATCCAAAAACCCAATCTATCTGAAAAGCCAAATTACCCAAAATGAAAATGACCTCTTCCTAAGGTTGGCAATATACAAAAAATATATATATTAATAGTTTTCTTTATTATATATGTATAAAAAATAAAAAAATATTATAATTGTATGCTACAAAATGTAGCAAAAATGTTTGTTTCAATAGTTACTAAAGAACATGCATGTGCATGTTTATTTATTATCTACTATAAAAAAGTTTCAATTTGATTTTTATAAAAGATAACGAAAACTACCATCATGTCTGGAATAAATCATTATTAAAACAGGCAAAACTCTCCATACAGTAGTGCCACTCAGTGTAGACCAGAGTAATCATTATTTTTGAAAAAAATTGCAAAATAAGATATTAGATTCAGAACCACAATACCTTTGTGTTAAATATGACTAATAAAATTAGAACTGGAAATACAACAATGAATTACATCTGGAAAAAGAATTCATTTACTCAAAAGAGAATTTTGATAAGTAAATTTAGTTTCATATGTATTACGTAAGGAGCGTTTTAAGTAATTTTTTTCAAAACTTTTGCCACAAAGATGCTAAACTATTACTAGTTGATTTCATTACAATATAATAATTAAATCTAAGGGAATGCCATTTTAAGTTAATATATTATAAGTAGTAAATATATTAGTGATAAAAAAGGGTACAATCCAAATGAGGATAAGTTTATATAAAAATATTTGGTAGATGGGGTGCATTGGTAATTTCAATATTTGCAAATAAATATTAAAAAAATAAAAATCTACACTAATAAGCAATATTTTGTCACATATTTATTTTTATGCAAACAATAATAATAATAATCTAGTGACTTATTTGTGTTGCGCTCAATAAACTTCATTATTTATTAAACACATAATACATGTTTTTATTAAAACATTTATGTAAAAACATTATTTCTGAATTTAATTATTGCTCAAAGCATATTTAAAAATCTCTTTATTCTAAGTCACAGCTTTTATAATATTTACAAATTTAATTTTTTTCAGATGAAGTTATGATTCTAATGGAAAATATATATACTGTAGATATTTTTCCTTTATTTTTTTAAATAACCCTTTAAATGCACAGCTTTTTGCTGACTAAAAATGTAGGATTACTAATTTGAAATAATTTTTTTTTTAGAATGAAAAGTAACAAATCAAATACATTTAAATTAAAAGAAAATAATTTAAGTGCATTTTTCATAATTTAGTTATTTGTTTATATGTTTTTATTTAAATTATTCTATATTTTGTCTATCTGTTTTGCCTTTGAAATCTTGTAACTCAATTTTCATTCACTATCCAATTTCTGATCTGGTTGAAACTTTGCATGCATATATAATGCCGATGACAATAGAATGTATTTGTTTGCAAATAATTTTAGCAAAAAAAATGAGTAAAAAATTTTAATTTTATATAGGATGTGATATGATATGGCTACTCCTTTATCAAAGTCAGGAATCTCTCGCCCAATACATCCAAAAAAAATCTGTTAGCTTCCTTCCCTTTCCTTTTCCATCCTAAGTTTTTCCCATATTCTTTTCTATCCTGCTTTATCCCATTTCCACAACATCATCTTTGTACACTCCATGGCTTTTGTATGTAGATCTCCCTTATCTTTTTTCAACCCCAACATAAAGACCAATAAAAACATTTTCTGTATAAACACTTGGTCTATATTTACTCTCCTATGACTTCATTATTTGTACTCTTTCTGCTTATAAGCTTTACATTCTATTAGCAAATGTCTAATATTTTTCATGCCATCTTACATAACCTGCAGACTAAATCACCCACATTTCTTCATTTATGCGTAATTCCCTTGTTGCTAGTGATTCTGTTTGAACCTTAAATAATAAACTACTTTTTCTGCTATTATCATAAATTAATTCACATGCGATGCACTATGGGTTCTCCTTTATCGGAGTCAAGAATCTCTCAGCCACTATGCCCAGAGAAACCTATTAGTAACCTTCCCTTTCCATCCCCCACCCTAAGTTTTTCCTATGTTCTTCTCTATCCTGCTCCATCCCATTTTCACAACATTATCTTTGTCCACTCTATGGCTTTTATATCTAATCCTCCTTATCTTTTTCCAAACCCAGCATAAAAACCAAGAACCCACTTTCTGTATAATCACTTTGTTTATATTTATTCTACCACAACATTATTTGTATTCTTTCTGCTTGTAAGCATTCACATTTAATTAACAGATGCCTAATATTGCTATGATGTGATGCACTATGGCTTTTCCTTTATTGGAGTCAGGAATATTTCAGCCACTATGCCCAGAGAAACTCGTTAGCCACCTCACCTTCCTTTTTCATTCAACACCCTAAGTTTTTCCCATATTCTTCTCTATCCTGTTCCATCCCATTATCTTTGTCAATTCTATGGTTTTTATATCTAGATCCCCCTTATCTTTTTTCCAAACCCAGCATAAAAACCAAGAACCCATTTTCTGTATAATCACTTTGTTTATTTTTATTCTCCCACAACTTTACTATTTGTACCCTTTCTGCTTGTAAGCATTTACATTCAATTAACAGATGCTTAATATTGTTCATGCCATCTTTACATAACTTGCAGACTAAATCACCACATTTCTCCATTTATGTATATATTCCCTTGTTGCTAAGGATCCTGTTTGAGCCTTAAACAGTAAATTACTTTCCTTGCTATTATCATAAATTAACTCACATCCAATATTGTTTATTTCTATATATATTTAAACTCTTTTTACTTTCTATACTATTTCTCCATCTCTCTAACTCCCTATTTTTTATTACTGCATCTATTCTTCTATCCCATTCTTTGCCACTATAACCCATTCAAATCTTCTGCATACCATACTACCTTTCTCACCCATCTTGTTGCCTGTCCTTTACTCGTAATCCAATTAATACAATTTTGGCTAATGTCTTACTATCCATAAATTACAATCTGCCAAACATTTTCATTTTGCTTTTTGCATGTCTCCTATGAAAATATGACCACACCGTTTATCTTGAAATGCCTCCTTTGCTGTCCACACATCTGCATCTAATAAGAAGATATCATCAGCAAATAAAAGATTTGATAATATACCCACTACCTTGCCATCTATTAATGATATCTCTATCTCTCTTCCTAGTCCTTCTATTGCTCTCTCCATTTCTCTCAAAAATAACAAAAACAAAATAGGTGATATAGGACATCCTAGCCTTAACTTCACCCCATTTTAAACTCTTAACTGATTTTATATTTCCTAATTGATATGTATAGTAATTATTTTCATACAATCTCTTAATAAGATCCATTAAAGCTCCATTCATTCCCAAATTTACTAAACTTACCCATAATCTATTTCTATTTATGCTATCATATGTCTTCTCTATATCTATAAAGACCACATACAACTATCTACCTGTATTCCTACTCATGTCTATAAGTTGTGTGTCTACAAATAAAGTGTCTCCTATATGCCTATCTGATCTAAAACCTCCTAGAATTTCTCCCACTATATTATTTTCTTCCATTCTTTTTGCCATGTTTCCAGCCACATATATGCCAAAACTTTATTTAACATTGATGTTACTATTGGTCTATAATTATTTATCTTTCTAGGTTCCTTAACCTTTCATTTAGATAATAGTCTTATACTCTTGTATTATTCCACCTATCTGGAAATTCTCTCTTCTGTGCCATCTTATTAAAGCACAATAATATATTAATTAGTCCTATTTCCCAAATTCATCACCATCTCTCCTGACCATCCATCTAAACCTCTTGCCTTTCCACTTTTCAATTTCTTTTCTGCCTCATTCAATTCATTTTCTGTAAAACTATTATTTGTATTATTGTATGCTTTTATGTTTGCTATCACTCTATTCTTCACATCTAACATCGTTTCTATATCCATTACATAATTATTTAAGATTGTCTCTAATTCTTTTCTAGAGCTATACACTTTTCCTCAACATTTAGTAATATTATTATTTTCTTTCCCCTATATTCCTTCTTTTAATATATTTCCAAAATTTTTTACTCCCATCTCTTTACACTTTTATTAATATCCTCCAATAATTTACTATATCTACTTTAGCCAACTTCTTTTTTTTTTAACTAGCTTTCTCATTTACTACTAACATCTTTTTCACTTTCTTTGTTTTTAATGGCACATTTATATTCTCTACATGCTTTCCCCCTCTCTTTTATACTTTTACTAATTCTCACTTTTCTATTACTTTTATTCTTCTGAATATTCTCACCTAAAACCCTATTTACCATTTTTTCTACTTCATCACACCAATCCTTATATTCATCCCCAACAAACTCTTCCATGACTTCTTCTACTTTTATTTTATATTCTTCTAACTTATCATTCATTCTCCATGTACATCTTTTACTATCCTTTCTACTTTTATTACTATTTCCCACCACATTGCTAACCATTTCTATTATAAAGAATATAAAGAAATTATGATCACTATTACATACTCTCTCTTCATTATCAAACACTTTAATTTTCTGTACTTTATTCATTCCCTCTTTCTCTAGTAATATATAATCCATTGTGTGGAAAATATTACTTCTAGACCATGTGTATTGCCCCTTGTAAATATTTGATAAATTTCCAATCCTCAAATTCATCCTCTGACAAAAATTTTTCAAAAGCTGTCCATTTTTGTTATCTGTGCCATCAATTTCTTCAATATGCCTATTCATATCCCCTATCACTATTATTTTCTTCCCCCCTTTTTTTTGAAACTTTGTATAACCTTAACTAGGCATTCATATATGCTACTGTTCCAGTCCATTATAATTTGACTATCTCCAGTGGCCATATACACTACAGCCACCAACTATTCTTGTCTTCCTAAGCTTATTTCAAACCACAAATGTTCTTGACCCTTTACAGTATTTACATATTTTTTTGACATAACTCCTATACCACTACCCCTTTCTTCTTTTTCTTTTCTATTTATACCCTGCCCTAACAAATCTTCCAATATAAGTTCTTCTCTTAGACATGTTTCAACTACTGCTAATATCTCAAGTCCTTCGTTTTTAACTGCTTTGATTAATTCCAGCCACTTTCTTGGTCTCCTACCCACCTTGCATATTCAAATATCAAATTTCAACAATTTCTTCTTTTCTTACTATCCTTGTTTTTGACTCTTTCTTCTCTTTTACATTTGTAATTAGCTTGTTTATCATTAGTTTTACAGATCCATTCCCCCTCCACATTTGTATCTAAATCAGCTACCCATTGTTTACTTCAAATACCATGTCCATTCTTAACCTTCTTATTGATAATACTGTAATTTAAAAACCCTATCCCCCTTTATAACTTTCCCAAACTATATTTTTCATAAATCAAACCCCACTTCCTTATTTTGCTAAGTGCAATCCATCTTTACAATATAACTCCCTCTTACTAATAAAAAAAAATCCCACATCCAAAAACATAAGATTTTTCTCTCACATAATTTTTACAATCTCTCATTTATAGAACATGCCCTATCTAATATATACCTAATCTTGGTAGTAATCCAACTACTACTACTCTTCCTTTAAGCTTATTCAAATTATTAATCAATTCTTTATACTCATTCATTACTCTCTCCGATGGATCTGACAAATTATTTGTCTCTACCATAACATAAGCATCTCTACTCCCTTGTTTCTTTACCTTATCTGTAATATCCCTAATTCTAGCTCTAGGCTAACATATTCTTTTATATACCTATTTCTATTTTCCCTTGCAATTACATCTCCACATTCCTCTATTTAGCAATCTATCAAGACTGTTTCATAGTTTACTTTCCCTACTTCATCTATAACATTCACTTCCAACTTCTGGCCTTTCTTATCAATTTCTTCCTTATCATTTCTACTCATTAATTCCTTGATCTGCTTACACTTCATGTCTAATGCTTTTAATTTTACTTCTACATCCTTTACCTCTTCCTATATCTTACTTATTCTTTGTGTAATTATCTCTATTGCACTAATTATTTTGTCATCCATATCTCTTGTCATTCTATTCTATCTTTCTTAAGTACCTTTCCCTCCAATACACATGCCTTTTTCTTTAAATTATCTACACTTAGAAACCATTTTTCACCTCTTTTATCAAATTTATACACAATCTAGCCAACAATATGTATTTTTTACATCTTTTCTAGTCTTATTTAAGCATTTCAAATGGAAAAGCTTTGGTACACTCTACAAAAGCATGCCTAATTTCCTTCTGACCATCATATATACATTGTGAGATACAAATGCAATCCATATTTCTTTATTTTTCAATTCTTCTATATTTAAATTTATGATTTTTTTGCTACTCTTCAAATCTCTTTATACAAAAGAACAAAAATTTTTTTTTTTTTTTTTAGATGTTGATCGATGATAAACACATGATCTCTAACCTTACAACTCAAACATTATCCTTTTTCTCAAATAAATCACTTTCTTAAATTGAAAATCCAGTCATCTTTACAGTATTGTCATCTAGCAATATTAAATTATATCTAAACTTAATTTCTGGGACTACTGTATATAAAAGTATAAAGTAGACAAAATTTATATATAAATTATTTTTTTTTAAACAAATGTTTTTATTCACATAAATGCATTAAAAACTAAAAAAAAAATCACTAAAAAAAATTTTTTTTTTCAGCTTTCATACTATTCTTGATATTATAAGACCAAAATAAAAATGTGCAGCCCTCATGTTTAGAAATATTCTTTAACTATTTCTGAATTTTAAAGCATTATAATTTTATTTTGATGCAGAATATGAAAAATATTGTAAAAGGTGAAGAAATTTTATTTTTTACTTTATAATCCTTTTTTTTTAAAACCAAAACATTTCCATATATATATATTTTCATTTTAAAGATATAGTACATAATTCAAACTGTTGGCACATACCCCTCCCCTGCTCCCATTTTATTATGAATTTATGAATATTTAATAAATTTAATTTCATGTAGATTTTCTTCATGTCGGAATAAGCAGGAAAAAAACAAGAAACAAATGATAAGATTTTAAAATCAAGCACAAATTAAGTTAAAATATTTACTTACCTCTATGCTAAAATATCCTCTGTCTACGTAATCACCCAAAAATAGATATTTAGTTCCTGAAGGTGGACCACCCACCTCAAATAACTTCATAAGATCATAAAACTGGCCATGAATATCACCACACACTATAAATAAAATAAAAAATTATATAAATATATATAATTATTGGACACCTTTTAATTAATAATACAGATTTTATATATACACATGAAAATGTAAGCATATATATATATAGTGAGTGAATATTTTACAATAGTCTGGAATTTTGAAGCTATTCTACAATTGTTCTTTTTACATAAAAATTTCATTAATTAAAAACTTGCTTTTAATTAGTTGTATATGAATACAAGCAATAATTTTCAGTTTAATACTAGCTAGAATTCATTATTAAATAAAATAATGTAGCAAAATAGCTTTTAAACAGCCAGCAGTCAGCCAAACTCTCCAACCATCTCCATGAAAGAAAAGGGAGACAGAAAGAATTTTTCACCAAACTTTATAATTGCTAGATGAAAAGTGTTAAGTGATTTTTCATTCTTATTTTATCTCCTAGCTAAAAATAGCTAGATATTTATTTACTTGTCTGCAATTGGATGACAAAATGGGTTGTCTATACTCTATATGGTAGCTATCTGAAAAAAAATCATAACATTAATTAGAACCGGAAAAAAATAAATTTTATTTGAACCAGATTCAAATCCCAAATCATAAGAATGACACTGAATGTGCATGCTACTAAAATATTATGAGTTCCATCATCCATTATCATATAAATCAGGATAGAGAAACTTTTGTCTGCCATAGGCCACTTGGATATTTATAATATCATTCACAGGTGATACGTAATTATGGTCTTAAAAAATTGAATTGCTATATTTCATCAAAAGTTGAATTAATTTATCCCTAATCATTGACTTTCTCTTTTTAAATGAGGGCCACAATTTTTTTATAAATTAAAAATAAAGTAACATTTATTATTATTAATGACTGTTCAACATTTTTTTGATTTGCCTTGTAAGTATGCTTTGTAAAATATTTATATTCTCCAATTTTTTTGTTTTGGACAGATTAATTCTACAGCTAGGATGGAGTCTTTTATAAATTCTCCTTCAGAAAATGGTTTTTGAGTTTTCTATTGTTTTTTGTATTTTTTTATGAAACATGTAGGTTAGGCCATTTGATGAAGCTTCTTTTCAAGTTTTCTATTTTAATATTTCATTCTTCCCCAAGAATTTTGTTGTAATCAGACTGTTTATTAAGACGTTCACAAAAATAAACTGTGATAGCATTATCATATTTGACATTTTAGATGGCATGATGGTGCTGCAATCACCTTTTCTACATTGTTTTAAAGCAACAGGCTGCTCCAATTCTTTCTATAAAGCTTCCATTTTTAATGTATTAATTTTAAAAAAATTCCAAGAGATGTCAGCAGTTACAGACCTTTACGGCCCTTTGATTGTGATTGACAGCACATTCTATTGTTCTGACAAAGCCATGAAAGAGTTGGAAATTTGTGATTGGCTGATGCTTTAGATTCTTTTCCCCTGTGACTAAATTCCACAAAATATGTATTTTTCAATAATTGTTAATGATGATGCAATATTTTTAGACTTATTAAACTCAAAACTATGCCACTAGGGGGAGGGGGTTGTCTTTGAAAACATTTATTTTTAAAAAGATAGCTCTTATAAAATAAAAAAGTATGTTACAAGAATGGGAAATTGATATGGAAACAGTTATTACAGACTAAAAAGAAAATCAATTTTGTAAAAACTAGTGAAATATTTTAATAACAATTAATAATTTATTAACTTTTATAATTTTTTTTAATTCTTTGATGATAACTAATTCTAAATATATCATTTTCTAATAACATAAAATTCTAATATATATTTCATTCTTTTAATTTTTTGAATAGTATCATGAAGCCACTAACGATGTATTCCTTTGTTATCAGTAAGATTTTCAGTTAAATGCTTATTTTCATAAGTTTAAAATATTAATTTAAAATATATTTTTATTTTAATTATTAGAAGGCTTAAATATACGTAACATAGTATATAAATTAATTTTGTAATATACATAAAAAAGATTTAATTGCACAAAAAAAAATCAAACATAACATCAAAGTAAAAATATTAATTGCTAGAGAGTATTCAAAAAATTGCTGAGCGGGGTTGACACTGATGTAGCTAATTGAAATACTTTCCAGACATATCAGGCACATCAATTTACTATTTCTATAAAATATGTAAAAAAAAAAGATTTTTTTTTTAAAAAAAAATAATGCTTTTATATAAACAGCTGACTAAAAAGTAGAAAAATAAAGTAATGTGATTAAAAAACAGTTTCATAAAAGCATGTGAGACCTTTTGGATTTTTATGGATGAAATGACACAACATACTTTTTAGTCCAATTACTTTGTTCTTTTTCTATTTTTTAGTTGGCTGTTTACATAAAAGCTTTATTTAAAAAAATATTGGTATTGAAAAGAAAATTACTTCAGTAATAAGAAAGTGAAACTATTACTTAAAAAGAGGAATAAATTCTATAACAAATTATATATTAATAAAGAATAATAATAAAAAAATAAGCATTGCAATTACATCTGAATTTGCAAGTATTTTAAATGAAGGGGATGAGACATATAATTATATTTATGAAGAATGAAAAATCTCCAGAAAATGATAGAATTATTATTGATATTTTAAAAAAGCAGATAAAAAACAAAACAATTATTGGCAAAATTATATACCAAATGTCTAAATGAGAAATATGTGTGCAATTTATTCACTATGAACATTTTTTAGCGAAAATATATATATATGTACACACAATTTTACATTTTGACTACCCTGCAGTCTTCTTCAGAGCATTTTTTTTTTTAATTTTTAGAAAAACATTCTGAAAAAGACTGCAGGGCAATCAAAATGTAAGATTGTGTATATATACACAATAAAAAATTTCTGTTAAAAAGTGTTCAAAGGAAAATGGGTAAATTAGCATATATATATAAGATATTACAGCAAAATAAAGCAAGTGGTGGATTCAATAATATTCGATAAATATATACCAGATGATTGTAAAAATGCAGTAGTCGTATTGATATTTAAAAAAATTAAAAAAAGATATTAAAAATTACAAATTTAGCATTTTATCAATCTAATTACAACTCGTCTACAGTGAACTTTGGATTCTAACCAATCAAAGAATAAACAGGATGTAAAAATGATTTTAGTACAATGGATTACATCCAAGTACTGAAAAAGATTATAGAAAATACTAATGAATATAAGTTGTCATTATTTTGGAATTTGTAGATTATGAAAAGGCATTTGATTCTGTAAGCATTTCTATGATTATTGAAACTTTTTATCATACACATCTAAGTCGATGTCATATTCTGAAGAATATTTATCAAAATGCAACCATGATTAGATTATACTGTATGATGATACATGTAGAAGGGTGTACAACAGGGTCATTCCATAACTTCTCAACTTTTAACGCAGTTTTACAAAAAATATTTTATGAATTAAAATGGAAAGCTAAGGGAATAAAATTAAAGAGAAATCATTTAAGTTATCTATATTTTGAAAATGGTGTGATTGTTTTGCAAATACTACTTCAGAATTTCAGGAAATGTTGCAAGAGTTATCCTATAAAACTAAAATAAGATTAAAAATAAATGCTAAGAAGAAAACTAAAATAATGATCAATGTATTTTCTTTGAAGAAAATAAAGCTTGATAATCATAAAGTAGAAGACATTTGACAACTATAAATATTTTGTCTGATTATTTATGAAAAATCATGAAATTAAATTTGGATGCTTTTGGTAAAAATAATTTGGTATTATAAAGAAATATACCTATAATGTTTAAAAAAAAATTCCTAATAGATGTGTTTTAGTAATTCTACTTTTGGATTTGAGACATAGACACTTATTATATAGTAATGCAAAGACTTCAAACCGTTGAATGAATTATAGAGATGTATGTTAAAAGTAAAAGGAAGAACTTGAAAACAAAACAAGAGTGAGAGAACAAATAGATATTACTGACATCACTAAAATATATATGTATATTGCTTATAACAGTTCTTTCATATACACTTCAATGCAAACAAATTCTTAAAAATTTCTTTATTTTCCTTACAGTTTCGACTGTCCAGCAGTCTTCATCAGAGCTACAATATTTGAATAATATAAATACATAACCATCATTTCACATATATATATATAAAAAACATATATATATATCAAAATAGACACATATATTCCCTTCATACATATACATATATAGATCTACATCACCCCATCTATATATACTGTGATGACCATGTAAAGTCGTCGCCACAAGTATATATTTATTAATAAAGGTAGATAAGTTAGCTACTAGAAATTATAAAAAGAAATTATTTCACACTCAGCTGCCTACTATATATGCAGATTTGAAGCAGACAAAAGGGCAAATTTGATTTTATATAGAAACGATTTATTAAATATCGGTTTCAAACAAAATACCATTGATAGGAAAATTAGACAATTTTACAGTAAATTAAATAACAATGCAATTAAGCAGCAGAAAAATAGAATATTGTTGCCATACTTTGCAAATGCCCATAGAAAACTTTACTCAGTGTTTAATAGAGAATTTCAACTATGTTTTCACACACCCCCTAATACCAATAGAATTATCAACAATGCAAAAGATATTGTAACACCCAACAACATTTCTCAGGCTGTTTATAATATCTCATGCCCAGAAAATAACTGCATGGCATCATACTATGGAGAAACGAAAGCAACTCTCACAACAAGATTGTTCCAGCACAGATATTCTTACAACAAGGCCCAAGCAGACCCAGCTTACAACTCAATATTCGCAATGCATCAGAAATTAACTGGTCATTCATGTGAACCTGAAAATCCAAGAATAGTTTGTAGGGAAAGAAATGATGTTAAGAGAAAGGTGAAGGAGGCATGTTTTATTGCCATGGATGATAAGGCTATGAATAGGAAAGATACGTGTTATAAAATTTCTAAGAAATGGGTTAATTAGATTTACGCATATAGTTCAATTAATTTACATATATCTGCATATATTTACACATAGCAACCTTGTTACGCTTACTCTTTGTTACCCATGATTATGAGAACTAAGTTTTCTTGAAAGCGCTCGGGCATTATTTATTATGTATTATAATTTATATTAAGTTTATAATAAATTGTGATTTAATTTGAAGAAGCTCTGCTGTTATGCGCTGATTTGTGCATTAAAATTGCTACTAGAAATTAATAAAGGTAAATGGGTTAGCTACTAGAAATTAAAAAAAAAAAAGGAAAAAGAAAAGGTTGAGATTTAGAAATGTCAAAATCACTTTTGATTTTTTTTATAGTAAGAGAAGGGGAGGGGGGTGCATAAAGAAATGTGTCTCTTTCTCTCTTTTAAAACTTAGAGTTAGTCAAATACTTGAAAGTTATTTCTGTTTATTGTGGGAGAGGGGAAGGGGGTGCATAAAGAAATGCGTCTTTTTCTCTCGCATAAACTATATTGTGACAAGTTAGAATAAATTGCAAACATAAACTTGAAAAAAATGAATTATAAACTTTAAATAAAAATTAAATGAAATATGTAATATAAAAACAATATGGCTGTATAAATTAGAGGTGTGAAAGTCTGTTGGACTAATTGAATTCCACGGACAAAGAAGAATGTATCTGAAGGAAAAGTTTTATAATTATAGTTTGATTAATTAAAACCTACATTCCAGCCACTAATTAAAGATATATGTTGATAAGAATTCATTGGAAATTAGTAAGAATTAATTAAAAAGAGGACAGAAAACAATAGACAAAAGAAAGGACAGTAAGACAAGAATTACACTTATCTAAAGATTACGAGTAGAGATTTTGAAGAAACAACAGCAAAAAAAAAAAAGGAATGAAAGAAGTGTGTGGCTAGCAGTGTTAAGGGACATGGGTTCGTACTCGACCCGTCTGACCACTGATTCACGATATATAAGACCGCCACTTCTGTAACTGAACAACTTAAAATCTACTCAAAGAATCAAGAAGAATTAAGAACTGGAACGAGAAAGGAACAAAATCAAATTCAAAGAGAAATCAATTCAGCCGACAGTGTGAAGGACATACCGTCTCTACAAAAAAAGGGATGATCTCCCACTGGACGGTAACGAGTGCTCGAAAAGACTGCCCATGGGAACAACTACAAACAAAACGTAGGTAATCAAAGCATGCATGCATTTTATTTTTTTATATTCGAAATAAATAAAAGCTAATTAGGAAGGAATAATCTTGATAGATTAAAACACTGCCCAATGTAACTTCAGGAGAACTTAATACGTATCTCTAATATTCAATACGTTTTACTCTATTTTATCATCGCTATGTATTTATATAAGGGTGTATTTTATTGTTATTATGTAATCTTTTATACATGTGTGTGTGTATTATTCTTATGTATTTATATCAGTGTGATTGCCATTAAACATTATTCATTATTTTAAAATGTTTAAACTTACGTTATTCTACTATGACCAAGCT
The DNA here is from genome assembly GCA_028023455.1 of Epiperipatus broadwayi. NCBI lineage: Eukaryota > Metazoa > Onychophora > Udeonychophora > Euonychophora > Peripatidae > Epiperipatus > Epiperipatus broadwayi. The sequence goes on from JAQFVV010000002.1 coordinate 23,074,727, forward strand.
ACGACAGGGAGGAAAACTGTAATTTATTGACTAAAGGATAAGGCTGACTTTGAAAGCATTCGTGTGCTGCTTGTTTGTGAAAATCTCCCAATTATAAAAAAAATAAATAGCAAGCGCTGGACATTTGTTAAATTTCTTGGATATAGTTTGCTTTGTTCAGCATCTGAGAGTTCTTGACCGGGAAAAATAACGCCAAGATAATATGTACGTATTGCCTCGGGGTTCGGTCAAGGGTACAGATATGAAGTAAATTTGTATCTGTATTTGCTCTCTGCTTGTATTGTAACGGCATTGGCTAATTAATTAAAGTGATTGATAAATTCATATTAAAACTAAACTATAAAACAATATCCATTACAGTTGGAGGCCAAGCCGGGATATTTCTGCGATAGATAATTGATTAATGAATAAATAAAGGAAGAATAAAATGCTGTAAAATAAGTGTAAGTGAAAAATAAAAATAAATAAAAAATAATCCAAACATCAAAATCGAACCACTATCCAAATAACTGTTTCCGTTACAATTGGGGGCCAGTCCGGGATGATTATCAAGTTTACAAGTTCAGCCCACTTGACTTTTGAGTACGGAACGGGGAAATAGATTACGCAGTAAATAAAGTTAAAACAAACAAAAAAGAAAGCTTGGTGGTAGACAAAAGCAAGAAATAAATAAAATAATAAAGGGGGGGGGGAGAGAAAGAGAACATAATATAATTTGGGAAGTTAGATCATAAATTGGAGACAGTTGCGGAGGGGTCTTGAAGGCAGCCATGGGTGAGTGAGAATTAGTGAGTGAGACAGGGATGAGTCGAATAAACGTACCTAGTGTCAGTAAAATATAAAGTATATAGAGTAAGATAATCCTGTAAGGAGAGGGTTAGAATAGTAAAGCCGTAGAATAAAATATAAGTGATTAGTGTGTGTGAACTTGACAGATTTGATGCTCACGAGATCAAAAACAAAAATGGACGCTCCAGTGGGTGAAGTAGAAAAAACCTCCGAAGGACAAATGGAACCGTCTGGAGAAATAGCTAGTGAAGGACATATAGAAATAAGAAAGGGAATGGAGACAATGGTTGATGTTAAAAATAAAATAGAAAGCTATATTATATTGGATATGTTCACGAAAATAATGGAAGGCCAGCAACAGTTGGCTATGGAAATGAGAGAAAGAGATAAAAGAAATAGTAGGAGGATAGAAGAGTTGGATGAACGACTAAATAAGAATTTTAGTCAAAAGGTTGAAGAAATAAATAAAAAATGTGAACAAACCTCACATCAGGTGAAGGTTTCAAATGAAAGGTTGGATCACCAGGAGGAAGTACTGGGGAAAATAGAACAGTGCCTTCTGGGAGAGTGGGTTAAAGTAAAACATGGCATTGAGTCGAAGGTAAATGAAGGGATGGAAGATGTAGAATATAAATTGGAAACATGTGCCATGAAATAGAGCAATTTAAGTTAGAGCAAGGAGAGAAAATTGAAATAATAAAAGATGAAAATGAAAAGGTTATAGAAAATCTACGACTAGATGTAAATCAGTTAGCGGAAACAGTTGAGAAGATAGAAGTGAGGGTAGAAAAGGGTGAAAATAAAATGGAAAGTATGAGATGACCAAAGCTAACAGTAAAGAACAAGAAAGCGCAAGTGCTTGCAAATAAGTAGCGAAATTAATAATGCGGAGCAAATGCTTATAGGCCCAGAAGGAAAGACTGTCGAACAGGTTATTGAGTCGCTGAATGCGTTTGACAGCACTAGGCCTAATTATAAGGCGGAGGATCAGGGATTTAAACCCCAGCCCAAAGATCTGCACATAGATAGGATGCAATACAATCCTCATCGTGATTATTGGGAAGGAAACCAGGAATTCCTTGTAGATCAGAAAGAGCTAAAATGTCCGGACAGACCGGAAGAGGTTCAGATCTAGATTATCCAGATGAGCAAGCCGACTCTAGTGGATATCGGAACAGTGCTCCAGTTCCAAGCACAAATGGCTATATTACAGTAAAAATAATGATAAAAAGCCTCCAGATAAAAACTAAGCTTAAAGAAAATAAACGGACGGATATGTCAGTGATGATACGAGTAACGTCATAGAATCATGGGAAATAAAGTTAACAAAAAAAAAAGGGGGAAAGATAGCAAAGGAAAGGATGATTCAATAAACATATGACAGGTGGGGCAAATTGTCTCATGACAAATAATTAAAGTTACAATAAGTAAATAAAAAAAAATAGCAAAAAAAAAACGGGGGTAGTAGTGTTCACGGAGAGAAATCAATGATAAGCTTAATGCGTATTTATGTGCAGTCAAGCACAGTGAGGTAAATCATAAATAAAAGTAATAAAAAAAAAAAAGGGAGAAATCTGTGAGTAATTTATTCGTGCAACGATCTGTCAGTTGTAAATGTGAATATAATCAGCAAATAAATAAAAGTAAAAGTAGAAATAATTGTTCAAGCTCATTAATGAGCCAATTAATAATTAATAAAACAAAATAAATGAATAATAGTAATAATACGTACATGATAGATATCACTGATAGGTGTATGAGGTTGCAGATTGAGGCATATATGTGTGTGTCGATGCTTTATGTTTGGGTCGTATTTTGAGCTTGATTAAGCCGTCTCTTTGCTAACTGTAGATTCACATGGCTTCCGGTGGTAAAAATTTTTAAATGAAGCGCCAGTAAGAATCCTGGGCTCATTATACCTGCTGGAGGAAATTCCCAGCCATGTAAAATATAATAATAATTATTGTCTCGAAATAAATGAAATAAATAAATAAGAATTTGTTGTTGGCGCAAGATGAACAGGCAGTAGAAATATCCTGCTGTTCACACGCTTTGAACCTTTTTTTTTTAGGCCGTTGGAAGAGTTAAGTTATGCCATGGTCTCGTATGCATAGAGATTAAATTGGGTTGATCAGCCAAAATCGATTGGAATGAATTGAGCAGTTTTACCTAGCTGTCTCACTGTAGTCATCCTCATCATCATCATCACTCATCATGATAGACTGGAAATTTATTTAATAGAAGCAGAAGTAAGGATTGAAAGTGAACAATTAAAATAAGCTCTCATCTCAGACTAAGATTCGACCCGATTTTAATTCTCAAAAGCGGGTGGAGTGTAATGTGACGACCATGTAAAGTCGTCACCACACGTATATATTTATTAATAAAGGTAGATAAGTTAGCTACTAGAAATTAATAAAGGTAAATGGGTTAGCTACTAAAAATTAAAAAAAAAAAAGGAAAGAGAAAAGGTTGAGATTTAGAAATGTCGAAATCACTTTTGATTTTTTTTATAGTAAGAGAAGGGGAGGGGGTGCATAAAAAATGCATCTCTTTCTCTCTTTTAAAACTACGAGTTAGTCAAATGCTTGAAAGTTATTTCTGTTTATTGTGGGAGAGGGGAAGGGGATGCATAAAGAAATGCGTCTTTTTCTCTCGCATAAACTATATTGTGACAAGTTAAAATAAATTGTAAACATAAACTTGAAAAAAATGAATTATAAACTTTAAATAAAAATTAAATGAAATATGTAATATAAAAACAATATGGCCGTATAAATTAGAGGTGTGAAAGTCTGTTGGACTAATTGAATTCCACGGACAAAGACGAATGTATCTGAAGGAAAAGTTTTATAATTACAGTTCGATTAATTAAAACCTACATTCCAGCCACTAATTAAAGATATATGTTGATAAGAATTCATTGGAAATTAGTAAGAATTAATTAAAAAAAGGACAGAAAACAATAGACAAAAGAAAGGTCAGTAAGACAAAAATTACACTTATCTAGAGATTATGAGTAGAGATTTTGAAGAAGCAACAGCAAAAAAAGGAAGAAATGAAAGAAGTGCATGGCTAGTGGCGTTAAGGGGACATGGGTTCGTACTTGAACTGTCTGACCTCTGACTCACGATGTATAAGAGCTAAGTCTGACCTGCTAGAGAGAGACCGCCGCTTCTGTAACTGAACGACTTAAAATCTACTCAAAGAATCAAGAAGAATAAAGAACTGGAATGAGAAAGGAACAAAACCAGAATCAAAGAGAAATCAATTCAGCCGACAGTGTGAAGGACATACCGTCTCTACAAAAAAAGGAATGATCTCCCACTGGATGGTAACGAGTGCTCGAAAAGACTGCCCATGGGAACAACTACAAACAAAACCTAGGTAATCAAAGCATGCATGCATTTTATTTTTTTATATTCGAAATAAATAAAAGGAGGAAAGAACTAGACAATAAAAGCTAATTAGGAAGGAATAATCTCGATAGATGAGAACACTGCCCAATATAACTTCAGAACTTAATACGTATCTCTAATATTCAATATGTTTTATTTATATAAGTGTGTATTTTATTGCTATTATGTAATCTTTTATATATGTGTGTTTATTATTCTTATGTATTTATATCAGTGTGATTGCCATTAAACATTATTCATTATTTTAAAGTGTTTAAACTTGCATTATTCTACTATCACCAAGCTACGACAGGGAGGAAAACTGTAATTTATTGACTAAAGGATAAGGCTGATTTTAAAAGCATTTGTGTGCTGCTTGTTTATGAGAATCTCCCAATTATAAAAAAAATAAATAGCAAGCGCTGGACATTTGTTAAATTTCTTGGAAATAGTTTGCTTTGTTCAACAATTGCGAGTTCTTGATCAGAAAAAATAACGCCAAGATAATATGTATGTATTGTCTCGGGGTTCGGTCAAGGGTACAGATACGAAGTAAATTTGTATCTGTATTTGCTCTCTGCTTGTATTGTAATGGCATTGGCTAATTAATTAAAATGATTGATAAATTCGTATTAAAACTAAACTATAAAACAATATCCATTACAGTTGGAGGCCAAGCCGGAATATTTCGGCAATAGATAATTGATTAATAAATAAATAAATGAAAGGAAGAATAAAATGCTGTAAAATAAGTGTAAGTGAAAAATAAAAAGAAATAAAAAATAATCCAAACATCAAAATCGAACCACTGCCAAAATAAACGTTTCCGTTACAATACATATGCATATCCAAATATATACACATACATCTTTTAAACATACATATATATACACAGATACACATACACCCATAGACATATATATACAAATCCACATATACATTTATAAATACACATCCATATGTATACTCAACTTACATATAAATTATACATATATAAAAAATATTCAAAATATATCCAATACCCCGGGTTTTTTTTTAATTTTTTACTTTTTAAAAAACTATTTTATTTTTACTTTTTTTAATTTTTTATTAAAAAATCTTTTTAAATATTATTTTTTTTATTAATATTATTTTATAATTTTAATTATTATCTAATATATAATATCTTTTTTACTTTAATATCTCTAATTTTAATTTTTAAAAACTTTTATCTTTATATCACTATTTTATATTTTTCTTTAATACTACTACCTCTATGCTTCTTCTCTGCTTTAATTAAAATGACGTTTTTTTTTTAATATTTCCTATCTTGTTATTCCTTTAAAATAACTCCCTCTGTTATCAATTTTATAAAACTTATAATTCTATTTTAAACTTACAACTTTTATATTTATTAACAATATCATTAAAAGAATTAAAAGACCAAAATAGAACTGAGCTGGAGCTACTGCAGAAGAGATGATATAGATGGACAATTGAAATTTAAAATTAGATCTTAATCTTTCACATAATTACTATGGTTTCTCCTTGAAGTATGTGATGATGCCACTGAGTTTGATTTTAAATCACTCTCTTGCACTATCTTTAGTAACAATTTGCTGGTTTTATGTTTATTTGATGACAAACAAAAAAATTGAACTAAAATAATATTTATTAATTAAAAAAAAATTCCTTTTTTCAAAAAAACCAACAAACAGCGAGACTTCACCTATAATGTTGCTAATTTATAGTTTCTAGTTCTTTCCCTATAAAAGAGCTTGCAAAAGCTTTCAAGCCAATTCATTCTTTTGTTAGATTTCAAAAATAAAAACATATGTTCGACAGTTTGTTTACATATTTATGATTATTTTTCACAAAATATTTATTTAATATAAATTTTATAGAAAAATAATATGTTTAGATCAGATTTTATTAGAAAATATTTACTTTTAAAAAAAGACAAAAGTCTAGAAAAATCAATAACGTACAATCACAACTTATAATTGACTAAAAAAGAATGTTTTTATATTGATCAGAGCAGATTTCTTTTTGTCATTTTTTAAAAATTATAAATAGAATTTTAAATAAAATTTTTATTAGCAAATAAGTGGAACAAAAATTCGCTTGCGCTTTACCAACTAAATTAAAACAATTCTGATTTTTAAAATATTTTTATCATAACCATCTGATAAGAAAAAATTGCTTTTATAAATCTTATTACATATTTCAGGTTATGACTTTTTATATATATATTTGCAAAGACAAATTTTAAGAATAATTTTTATTTGTAAATAAATAATGAATAATTTGAAATTTCCTGAAAATATAATAAAGATAAAATTGATCAAATAAAAATTAGAAATTTAATCTAACTACCATTAGGACTTTTTGCAAATAAACAAACAGCTGAAATGTTAAAATATTGTTAACGATGCAGGAAGAAACCACATGACAATTACATGAATGAACTAAAAAATATTTGCTGGTGTGATGTGGAAAAATTAAAGATCAGAGAAAGGAGATTAAATTTAGATAGACTTTCATCCTGCAGTGTGATCAATAATGGTTGAAATTGATGGTAATTATGACATGCTTTATAAATCAGCTTTATGTAATTTTTTCCAGAGTGAAAAAATTTTATTGTAAAATTTGTAATAAATATATTAACAATATATACATTTGAGATACATTCATTTTACCTATAATAATTTTTAAAAAAGCAAAACCTCAAAATGGTTATTAATATTATGTTTTGCAAACTTCTGTTAGTATATGTTTCTCCATAAAATAAAGCATGGATTATATATTTTTATATATGATTGATTTCATAAATTAGAAGTAAATTTTGGAAAAGCTAGACTATAAAAATTGCAAACTTCAATGACATTGTTGCTTAAATTAATTTGAAGATCAAACAACATAACAAATTTGAAATATGTCAAGGCTAGAAATAAATTCAAAGATAAAGTATAGTTTCATAAAACTTTTTCCACTGGAAATTTCTGATTAAAAAAAAATTTCAAATATCCCTTCACTGAGTTACAAAAACAATAGGTACTAAGACTATATGTTGGTAAAAGTATATAAGATTTTAAGTAGTATAATGCAGAGCAATGCTCTCTGAAAGTCCTTTACAGAGAAACAATTACAAAAGCAACTATAGAGTGATGAGTGTTTTATAGGTGTTCTATTTTTGTTTAATGCTCTAGCTAACAATAGCTAGACAATAATTCTGCTGATCATTATTGAATAGTAATTGGATTGTTTTAGGTCTTTTACTTAGAAGAAAAACAAAACTTGATTGGTTCCAGAATCTGAAAAATTTCTGAAATTTTATCCACTCTGGATACAAATTCAGATCATAAAAATAGAATGCAGATATGCTATTGTTGCACAATGAGATCTGTTAAGAATGCTACAATTAATCATTAACCATAATCTTTTGCAACTAAATATAGAAATAAATAAAGATTAAACAAAATTTAATTACAAATTACAAAAAAAAAAAAGAGTTAAGCAATAAAATTTGCATTTTTTATTTATTTAGAAACTGTATTAATTATATACATAAAAAAAAAAAAAACTATTAAAATAAAATAAAAAATAAAATTATCTTTAGTGAGATGAATGCATGTAATTATTTCAACCCAATCCAACTTTTGACTTAATATTTTCAATTTTAATGTCAAGGCAATTACTAAAACTTTACCTATATTTTGTATTCATTGCAAGTTAATGCTGAAAATGTAAATGTTCAAATAGATGTAACAAATGGCATAACAAATGAAATATTTGCAATGAGAACGCAAATCTGACAAATTGGTGAGTGGTTACCAAAGATTTTATTTTATTGTTTTTGAAAAAGCAACAAATCCAATGCCAAACAGTAAAAAAAAAAAAAAATTAAGAAAGATTAAAAAGCTAAAATTGAATACAATGAAATATATATTGATCAATTGTTTGTTACTTGCAAATCTAATAACATCAAAAATTGCAACATACAGGTAGGGCATCATAATTCCAAAACCCATTAATTCAAAAACATTTATTTTAAAAATACATCACAAAAATAGCCACAAAGATAATTTCCATAATGCATCATTAATAAAACAAAACAACTAATCATTTGATGCAGTACTTCTACAGAAAAAATTTCAATAATAAAAAATAGTGACAGATTAGCTGTGAGATTACTGTCCAAAAGTAAGAACATTATAATTTGCAAAAAATTGAAAAAATCAATAAAAGGTTAATGAAATTATGACAGTTATCAAAAAATTATTTTCTGCCCAAGAGAATATATAAAAAAATTATAATAGCAAAAAAAAAAAAAAAAATCAATGCTTAAAAAGAAAATCAAATGTATGAGGTAAGAAAAACAAACTAGATTCTAAGAGTTAAAATATGGGTTTGGAGAATATTATTAAACATAGCAGATCTGAAAATATTAAAAAAGAATGAATCTCACAAAAAATATTGAAACTGCTATAAGAGATTTCTGAAAAATAAAAAAGGCTAATTTAACACTTATAGAACAGCAATATAAAACAAAGTGTGATAAAATAAAGAGCACTGTCAAAAAGTCAATACAAGATTGATTAGTACGATATGGAGACAGAAAAAAATATGTTGAATATAAATCTAGAGAAGTATATTAGATGAAATAAAAAGTTGCACCAAAACAGATGATAAAAATGAATACAGGGAGGAAATGTTCATTAGAAAAAATAAAATTTTAAAGTAATGATATTATTTTGAATTATATTAACGAAAACTTATGGGAAAATTGTAAAAGAGCTTACTGAAATCTGACAATTATTTTATAATAAAGAAAAAAGAAGCCTGGGAAATGAAAGAAAAACAAGGAAATTAATTAACTATATATATAAGAGAAAGTTTACTTCAAGAATTGTTCAATATTGCATGGGAAGAAGATATATCTAAAACGTGTCTAAAATCATTATTAGTACCAATCTACAAAAAAAAAGGGAAGCAGAACAGAATCGAAAAATTTTAGAATTACTGCTTTAGGTTAAGTTTTACTAAACTGTCATAAAAGAAAGATTACAACCTCAGAAAAAAAAAACCTTGGCAAAAAGAACAAGGCCATATTCAAAAAAAAAAAAAAAAGATAGGAGTACCATACAATGGATCTTATCACCCTACCTAATTGTAAAATAATAAGCTAGAAGATAAAAAATAAAAAAAATCAGAAGACATTGAATAACATTTTCCAAAAGATAATTTGGACAGTACTTAAATGATGAGCAGACAATGAATTAAATTATTTTTTTTTTAAAATATCTATGAAAATTCAAAAGCACCTGTGAAAATGTAGTTTAAGATTGGTAAAAACACAAGAAAGGGAAATATATTCATCACACATCTGGAAAAAATAATGGATAAAATAAAAATTATATAAAGAAACATAGGTGGATGGGATTAAATAAATAAATTTAATATATGTAGATGATATGGTAATCATTGAAAAAAATAAAGAAATACTGAAATCAACATTAGATACTAAATGAAAAAAATAAAGATATGTATTTCACACAAACATTACCAAACAAAACATTGGTTTTTGAAAAAGAAACAAATAATGAGAAAATAAAATTTTGTGCATTTTGATTGTAAAAAATAATCTTGATTGCTAAAAGTACATAAAATAAAAAATGGCTAGAGCAAGATTCAGGTCTGTAACTCATGGACGGAATTTTAAAAAGCATACATAGTTTATTAGAACGTAAATGCCAAAACTTCAAACTAGTCAATATAATAAATCAAATAGACCACCAACTCATAATTGAATCATTAGAAAAATCAAATTTAAAAATTCACTATCAATGGTTTTCCTGCCAATGCAAATTACTCTACTGATAGAAATTTATAAAATTATGTATGATTGTTAAACATCGGTAATGTCAAAACAATCTGTGAACATTATCTTAGCAATTGAAAGAAATGCTACAGAACTGTATATATTACTGAAAATTGCATAACAAGGAAAGCTGTAGAAGAAAATAAAAGTCTTAAGAGCATAAAATAACATTTTGATACTGTTAGGAAATTTATTTCTGCAATAAGAAAAAAAGATGGAATTATTATTAAAAAGAAAGATAACATCATGAAATGGGTAGAAGACTTCAATCAAGAATTATATAGTAATAAAGAACAAAGACGTCCTATATCTATTATAGCTTCCAAATTGCCCGGAATTTTAAAGTGCGAGATGCAATTAAATTTATGAAGAAGGAAAGGCTCAGGTAATGATGGAATTATAATTGATATATTAAAAGAAGCAGGTGAAGAAATAGAAATTTTTTAGCAAAGTTATATACCAAATATCTAAATAATAAAGATGTACCAAATAAGTGGAAGAATGCAGTATTAATATTAATATTTTAAACAGGTGATAAAGAAGATATTAGAAATTACATATCTGTCAGCTTTTTATCAGTTTTATACAAAATTTTTACCAAGATAATTACAACTCGTCTACAGAGAACATTGGATTTCCACCAACCAAAAGAACAAGCTGGATTTAAAAGTGGTTTTAGTACAGTAGATCATATCCAGACATTGAGAGAAGTTATAGAAAGGACAAATGAATATGAGTTGCCATTATGCTTTGGATTTGTAGATTATGAAAAGACATTCGATTCTATAAACATTTCTTTGGTGATTAAAGCATTGGATCATCAAGGTATAGATCCAGGATATAGTCATATTCTAAAGAATATTTATAGAAATACAAAAGCAATAATTAGACTACATAATGATACAAGGAAAGTCAACATTGAGAAGGGTGTAAGACAGAGTGACTCCATATCTCCAAAACTTTTTACAGCAGTGCTGCAAAAAGTATTTTGTGGATTAAAATGGAAAGCTAAAGGAGTGAAAGTAAATGGAGATTATTTAAGTCATTTAGATTTTTCAGATGATATAGTTGTTTTTGCAAATAATACTTTAGAGCTGCAGGAATTATCAAATGAAAGTAGGGCTAAAGATAAATGTTAAAAAGAGTAATGTTCAATGGATTTTGTCAAAATATGAAAACAAAGATTGATAATGATGAAGTTAAAAAAAGTTAAGTTACAAATACCTTGGTCAGATTATTAATACAGATGGAAACATAATGGATGAAATTAATTATAGAATTAAACTTGGTTGGAGTGCTTTTGGTAGAAATAACTTGATACTAAAAGGAAATATGTCAATGTGCTTGAAAAGGAAGTTTTTTAATAAATGTGTTTTACCAGTTCTTACTTATGGATCTGAGATTTGGACACTTAATAGATGACTCAAGAGAAGTATGGAGAGATGCATGTTGGGAGTAACAAGAAGAGATCGAAAACGCAATACATGGGTAAGAGAACAAACAGGTGTTACTGACCTCATTGAAAAAATTAAAAAACTGGAGTTGGGATGGACATATTGCTAGACGAGATGATAATAAATGGCAACTGAAATTTTAAACCGGATTCCAAGAGATTGTAAAAGACCCAGAAAGGGACCACATGTGAGATGGATGGATGAAATAAGAAAGTGTGCAGGGTTGATGTGGAGAAGAGAAGCTAAAGATTGGAAAAGATGGATTGAACTTGGAGAGACCTTCATCCTGCAGTAAATTGATAATGGTTGATGATGATGACATAGTTTTTAGTCAAAACTTGTACAAAATTTTTTTTACAGAAGTTGTGAAAAATTATAATTGTAATTAGTTAAACATGTAAATGAATAATTAGGGTTAAAAACTTTAATTTTTAGTATTACACAAAATAAAACAAAAAGAGATCTTAGAAAATATAGATGACATTTAATAATGGTGTGAAATTAATTTATATTCTTGCTTAGATTACATAGTAATTGGAGAGAATTGATGAAAAAATAGTCATACACCTAAAAGAGTTAAGTCTAAGGTTTATGATAATGATTAATTTGAAATAAGTAATTGAAAAATGATATTCTAATTTTACAAGAACCAAGATATAACTTTTGAATGATTTATATGTCATAATTTATTACAAGACATTACATTAAATACTAAATTTTCATTCTATACAAAAAATATGACAAACTACAATAATCAGTTAGTTCAGGAGGTAATATTTTTCAGTATGAGATATGCCTAGGATATGTTCATTTCATGATTGTAATTCAAATCCAAGATTTTCAACATCTCTTCCAATCTTCTTGCATTACATATATTGTCTTTTCTTTTTTTAAAAAAAAGCCACACTCCTTCTAATGCATATTTCCTATTGTCCTATAATGGTTTCATTCTCTAATAATTTTCGTTTCTAAAAAAAAAAAAAAAACTGCTTTACATTATTTCTTTATATAATCATACAATAATTTCATTTCATTTGTATTCATCTGCATACATCATTATCATCATCATTCTCAATCATTATGACCCACTGCAAGATAAAGATCTTTTCATGTTTAATCCAGTAACTATGATCCTTAGTCTCTCTTCTTCACAATGCATCATGTAGCAAAGTTGTTGGGTACCACAGGCTCCACAGATAGGGGACAGTATAACAGCCTCTAGATATGAAGGTTAATGTGAATAACAAATAAACAGTGCCCTACCAATAGCTTCTGCTGCCTTGTAGGATAGAAAGTTGGTCCATTAAAGACTAGGTATTGTTTCTAATAAAAACAGTTCTTTCTGCCTCCTTTTTCTTCTTCAATCAAATTATAATAAAGCCTGGTCATTGTGAGCCACTCATACCATCAGTCATCTTATTATACTAACTGTAATAATGGAATTATGTGTGTGTGAAAACATTTCCATCATTAAGTACATGCACAGCATTTTAAATTCCAATTCTTTTTTCTTTTTTTTAAAACTCAACTCCTTGAGAATTAAGAAAGCAATGATGACAACAGGCTTAGTAGGTAGCAGTCCACAGTTGTGATCTTTGCTCGATGCAATATAATCACTAATGTCAATTTGAAACTGGATTTCAGGGAATTGGAGTTTTGGCTGACAAAGATTGTATGTTTAGGCAACTCTATTTAGGGATCCCCTGCTTGCCATGGATGGAAGAACCTAGAAAATATGGTAAAAAAAAAAAGGCCTATCCCATATAGTTTGGCTAGATTATTACACCTGGAGAATGTTATTTCAGCAGTAGAAATAACAAAAATAGTATTAATATGAGTAGTAGTTAGTAAAGCAAGAAATAATGGTAATATTAAAGGTTAAATATTATAAATCTCATTTTTTTTCTAAATATGGATACATAGAATATATGAACTTGACTTAATACAAACTCTTTAGGACCAGAATAGAAGACTACACTGGTGGCAAAGGAGCAGTAAAGATTAAAGATTAATATATCTGCTGCTCTTAGAGAAACTTGTTTCCCAGAGGAAGAAGAAAGTTCAATAGAACAGATGGATACAAATGTTTTTGGAAAGGCAGATCAGTCATGAATAGTATACATCTTGTTGGAATTGCTGTAAATCTACTTTAGTATCTTCTACTGTTGGACTTCCTCTTTGTATCAATGAAAGTCTACTGGTGTTACAACTTGCTTTGCACAATGGTACTAGTGGTCATTTTATTAGTGCCTATGCCCCAGTCTTAGATTCAGAGTATTCAAAGAAGGACAGTTTTTATTACTTGTTGGATAGCATTACTACAGCATTACAATTAAAAAAATCAAATTTTTATTCTTGGAGACATTAATGCATGAGTTGACATAAATTATAGACCTTAGCCAAAAGTTATTGGAAATAATGGTATTGGTGTTGTAAATTCAAAGTTTGCTATTATTAAATTTATGCATAACACATGAATAGACTATTACAACCAATTTATTTAGGCAAAAAAAAATGTCATAAAGAAGCATGGATGCATCCACATTCAAAACACAAGAGTTCACATTATGCAAGCACTAAGTTCACATTATGCAAGCACTTATATGAACAAATCATAATTAGTATGCTCTAAGATTAACATTAATGATATTGCATTAAAAATAACATTATTCCAATTATATTCACACAAAAAACTGACGTTCATTCTTTAAAAGAATCTATTCCACATACTAAATTTCAACAGCTATTGAATATTAAAATTGCTAATTTGAATTTTCAGAATTGTCATATTACTGAAGCATGTGAAATTCTCTAAGGAGTGTGTTTGAAATACAAGTAAATATATTTATGGGTTCATTAAAAAGAAAAATCACGACAAGTTTTGTGAAAATAAACTTATTAATAGTGAGTTAATTAAAAAAAAAAAACATGGTATTTTTTATTTGGCAGAATAGATTAAATGTGGAACTTCATAAGCAAAAAGTTCACCAACTGTCAAAAAGGTTTAAAAATGATGTGGATTAAAAGTGCAAAAACGAGAGATATTTAATGATCATGATCACTGCAATGAAGCAATGTATAGATCTCAGAAATGATAACATAATCCTATTAAATCCAACAATGACACTCTCTTATACGATGATGATGTGGTGGAAGAAATATTTTGATCATCATCTAAATAATGATACAAGAATTGAGAGAATGACTTTTTAATGACATACCTATTTTATTGACTCATTTAGATTTGGTTAAAGATATTCAGTTTAATTAAATCAAAACAGTTCTTTATAATCTTAAAATATGAAAAGACTGCAGGTCCTAATGAAATACCTGGAGATGTTTTAAAATATAGTGGTGATATATTAGCTTCAAAAGTATTAGAATTTTTTTAGTAATATATGGACTAATGCTAATCTGATATTAAGGATGCTTTTATTGTTCCAATTTTTAAAAACAAAGTGAATAAATAATATTGCAATAATTACCATGGAATATCATTATTAGCCACTACACAGAGATATTTACAAGAATATTTTTGAATAGATTGCTTCATAGTTACCAGAGATTCAATAAGGTTTTAGATAATCAAGAAGAAAACTATAAATACTTTTTTGTTGCCAGGCAAATGAAAAAAAAATGTCGGGAACGAAGGAAAGATTTATCTATGTTGCTTTTATTGATTTAGTCAAGGCATTTGATTCAATCAATAGGACAGATCTATGATATTATATTTACAATTAGATGATAGTCCATCAAAATTTATTCATATTATACAGCTTATATATAAAGAAGTCTTATTAAAGCAGGTTAAAAATCAGGCATTTAAAATGTGTTAAACAAGGACATGTACCTGTTCCAACATTGTTTTCAATTTTTACAACAGTTGTCTTTAAAAATGTTTAAAAGCAACTTAATCAAACAGGGATCAAGGTATGATATAGGTTTGATGATGAAACTTTGAATACATTAAAAGTGAAAACAGGAACTTTTTCTTCTTGGATTCTGGATTTACAAAATGCTGATAATTGTAATATTTTTGCCAATTCAAAAGATGATTTGCAGAATGATTTTAAATGTTTTGAATGCAATATATAGACCAGTTTATTAATTAATGTTTTAAAAAAACTCAAGTTGTGACAGAAGAAAAATCTTCAGTAACTTTTAGCCTCAATGGTTATCAACTTTACAATATAAAATAATTTAAACACTTGGTAGTTTTATAAGTAGCAAAGTGGTGTTAGGTATTGAGATACATCACAGGCTCCAATGGGCTGACACTACTTTTAACAAGTTAAAAGAGTATTTCATCATAGTGAAATAATTAAGTTAGCTTTGCTATTTGTTCCTAATTCATTGTATGGAAGTGAAACTTGGACACCTAACAGTCCAATATAAAGGCATCAGACAAATAAGGATGCCCTGTAAAATTTTAAAAACATAATGGCAAGATCATAAAACCAATCAACATGTTCTTCAGTTCGCTGGATATAATACTATTGAGACCATTATTATAAAATGACTCCTTCATTAGATTGGACATGTAAAATGAATGAACAATGAAAGATTCCTAAAGGGATATTTTATGGTAAACTTGAGCATGATTTTCATGGGGGTCAAAGATTATCTCAAAGACATTCTAAAGAAGTGCAATATCAATTGTTTTCATTGGTAAGATATGACAGAAGATAGAATACATTAGAGAGCTACAAATAAACATATTCAGAAAGATTTTCTGCTGAAAAAAGTTAAACATCAAACTATCTAAGAAAAATAAATCAGCATGTTCTATATGTGGACATATTTGTGATTCAAATTGGTTTGTATATTCATCACAAAACTCATTTCAAGTGTAATCCCCCCCCCCTTTTGTTAGGATTGAAATGACCATACTCATTTATGAGTAGCTGTTTATTATTATATAAAGTATTTTAAAATATATATTATATATACACATTAATTTGCCTAAAATTAAATAAAAACTAAGAACATTTAATGTATGAGAAACAAACAACCAGTTATGTATATTTCATATAGATTAGAATTTATTACATAATCATTATTAAATCATACAATACTTTTAACATATTAGTTCAATTTAGATTAATTTTATCTTCTATAATTTTATTTTAAATTTAAAAATAATTACAAAAAATTCTATATTAAGAATCCCTCACAATAAAATATCTTTTCAAATGTTTTTTTAAAAAAAAAAAAAAAATCTATTTTAAACTTTCTTTATTTCCTTATACATTTTTTAAAATTATTATTATTAAGTTTATTTTAATAAAAATTCAATAATAGTTTTTTAGAGTTTTTGTTTACTTTATAATTACTATCACCTAACATATATATATTTACTTTATTATTGTCTTATCATCAACAACCATTATCAATCAATTGTAACATGACTGTCTTTCCAAGTGTGATCCACTTTCTTTAATCATAGGTTCTTCATAACACATCTCTTTATTTCATCAAATCATCTCAAATGTGGTCTTTTTCTAGATCTTTTACAATGTCTTGGGTTTTCAATCTTAATTACTTCAATAACATCAGTGATATCTGTTGGTTCTCTCACCTATGTTATAAGCTTTTAATCCTTTCTTGTTGCTCCCAGCATACCTATTTCCATACAATATTGAGTGATTTGAAATCTTGGTATTGTTATTCCATTAATTATACAAGACTTAGATCCATAAATAAAAACTTGTAAAATATCTATTAAACCAAACCATTTGCAAATACATAGGCATATTTTCTTTTAACATTATACTATTTCTAGCAAAATCACTTCAAGGTTAATTGTATGATTAATTTCATCCATTATGTTTCATTGTATATTTACTATCTGACCAAACTATTTGTAGTTGTTAAATTCTTCTAAACCATTATTATTTATCTTCATTTTTTTTCAGAAAAAATTCAGTGAACATTAGTTTAGTCTTTTTAGTATTTGTCTTTAGATCTATTTTCTTCTATCTGATAACATATTTCCTGGTAGTTCTGAATTCAACATTATTTGCAAAGCAATCACATCATCTCCAAAATCTATATAATTTAAATAGTCTCCACATACTTTTTTTTTTTTTTTTTGGCTTACTTTAATCCACAAAATCTTTCTTGTAACATTGCTGTAAAAATGTTTGGAGATATGGAATCACCCTATTGTACATCTGTATCAATGTTAATCTTCTTAGTGTTAGCATGTAATCTAATTATTGCTATTGCATTTTGATAAGTATTCTTCAAAATACGATATCCTGGGTATACATCTTGATGGTCCAAAACTTTAAATCAATGTGGAAATGTTTATAGAATCAAATGAATTTTAACATTCTTCAAAATATAATGGCAACTCATACCCATAACTTAACACTTAGTAAAACTGCTTTTAAATCCAGTTATTCTTTAGGTTAATTAGAATCAAGGATAAGTTGTAATTATCTTTGCATTCTTCCTAACATCTGATAGCATTTTTTATCATAATGTAAATATCTAGTATATAGTTTTGTGAACGGTTTTTATATTTCTTCACTTGCTTCTTTTCCTGGAGCTTTTCATATTTTCATTCACTTAAAATGCCTGATAGTTCAGAAGTAATAATTATAGTAGTTTCTTTGTTTTCTTGTTCTTTACTACTAAATATTATCTTTATAGAACTTTTCTCCACATTTAGTGATATTGTCCCTTTTTTTTTTTTTTACTAATAATTCATTTTTTTTTTTATTCCTGAAATAATTTTTCTTCCAAAATCAAGATGTTATTTTATACTTTTGAAACTTGTATTCTATAACTTTTCTCATATCATTATTATTTTCTTAATGGATAATTTTTCTTGTAGTTATATATATACACACAGTTTAAAACATATTTTTAATTAACAATAAATAATTTTGTTTCAGAATCATTATTCAGATTTGGGTATATTTTCTTTATGTATACAATCTCTTTTTTTTTTTATTATGTAGAAAGGAATACAGGGAAAACAAAGAGAATAAAATAAAAACAAATTAAACATTACAAATAGTTAATAAAAAAAAAAAAAAAACCTGATAAATATAGTGAATAATAAATATTTATATACGAGTTAAAAAAACAATAAAAATGATTTAAATAGTATTTACTGAATTAAAATTTAAAAAATGTAAATAAAGAAATATAATAAATACCTACATAAGAAAAACAAAAAATTCAATTATAACAAAAGCAATAAATAAAAAAAATCTAAAATATATATCACAAAGACAAGACATATATTTAATAAACAAAATTACTTATGATAAATTAATAATATATATTTATAAGTACAGTATATAAAAAGAGTAGGTGTATATGTAATAAATAAAAGCAATTAAATTTAAATATACTGCATGCTAAATTTATAATTTTGAAGTCAAAAATTATAAAATAGACATAAACAATAAAAATTATTACTGAATTTTTATTAAAATAAAAATCAGAAATTTTTTTTAAAAAAAAAGATCTATGAAGGAAGCATAAACAACGTTTAAAACAATCTCAATGAAAAAAACAACTAATGAAATGTATACTTTTATAATAAGTTATAATACACATGGTTATATAAATATATGTAATGTGTTGAAATAAATGTCTTCAAGGGCACATGATTACTATTTTACACAGTTTGAGGCCAAGTATTACCTTGTATTTTAAGTTTTATTTTTTTATTAAACATGATTGTTCCCAAAAATATGACTTATAAAATAAATAATGTATATATTGTAATCCTCTCAATCTATCTTTGAAACAGACTGTAAGTAAGAGGTTAACTGTGCTAAAATGAAAGTCAGAGCGAGAGAAACTGACAACGCATTTCCAGTTGCATTTGTATGTGCTGAAAATGCATTTGCATATGGTTGAGCCTTTATAAGACTCTAACCCACACAACTTACTCACTCCAAATCAATGTAAAATATATAATTTCTCAGAGATTTAAATGCTAACTACTAAACTTTTAAAATATAATGTATAATTTATATAATATTTCAACAATCACTGGTTCATTACTAACTGATTTCATATATAATTTTGTTTTATCTATTCATTAACTACATATTCTCAGGGTTTCTATTAATAAATATTCATTAAGATTTATAGTAAAAATTATCTCGGGGCTTTTTTCTAATAAACATTTACTACTACCAAGATGAATATTCTTATCAGGGATTTTTAAGTATGCATTCTACTTTTAACTTATTGGATTCAAATAGCAAATATAACAAAAACATTTAATTAACTTTGAATGAATCAGCAGTGTGATGTCTTGATCGAAATTTAAATGGAATCAAAATAATGATCAAAAAATAATACCATATAATTTAATAAAAATAACAAAATTGTTTATTTCATGTAAATAACAAAACAATATAATATTAATAAAATACAAATCACTATATGACAACAAATATTAAAGATAAATGCTTTCGACTCTTTTGAAGGTGTATTGATTACATCTACATTTAATGTGTAAACTCGTGGTATGTGTGGCAATACAATATACATGTTATATAAGATGGATTGCAAATGACTAAATCATAATAAGGTTGTAATTAATAGCACAATAGATAAGTAATGCATATTAAACTGAAACTTAATAAATATAAAAAATCTATCTGTTTACCAATAGGCAATTTGATATCTTCATTATTTAGAAATCATACAATTTTTTTTATTCTTTTTAGTGTCTCACAAATGAAGATGGGAAAAAAATAAGTATTAGTTTTATCAATTCACTAATTGATCTTATTTAGGAAATGCAATCATTTTAAGATTTTGCAGTCCATGATTTGAATTCTAATAATATAAATCATAAATCAATCTTGTAAAATCAA
The DNA here is from genome assembly GCA_028023455.1 of Epiperipatus broadwayi. NCBI lineage: Eukaryota > Metazoa > Onychophora > Udeonychophora > Euonychophora > Peripatidae > Epiperipatus > Epiperipatus broadwayi. The sequence goes on from JAQFVV010000002.1 coordinate 23,095,080, forward strand.
ACATGTTAAATTAAAAAATACACAAAAAATATTTTAATTGGTTCATTTAAGAACCAAGTACAGTATAAGGATATTATAAAAAAAAATCAGATAGTTGTCATAGAACATTAGACTGTTATATTACAAAAATGACAAAATGATAAAAATGTTAACATGAAATGTTTAATGTCAATAATTTGATAAAGTTTATATCTATGCATTAAGATTGCTTACTAAATATTTGATTAATCTTACATAATAATATAACTAAATTTTATAATGACAATCATTTGATCATTTATCCATCCAATCTTCACATTTGTTGAATGCAATAACTCATATACAATTTTGTTAGTAATTGTTAAATTTATATTAAAAATAGTAACTTATTTTTTTGTTAATCAGTTGTATTATTTAATTTCAAAATTTTTCAAATCTGCATTATATTAGGAGAAAAATGACTAAAAAAGTAACAAAAATGATTTTCTTTAGATATATATATAAAGGGTGCTAAGACTTACAAGATAAAATATGCAAAAAATAATAATAATAACAGAAGTAGTAAAATTATAAGCTCAAATTCCTGCATAATATCAAGCATTTTAAATTGCAAAATCGAATTAAAAAAAAAAAAAAAATTAAAAAAATGTTAAAAAAAATAATGTCAATTTTTTTTTTATTCAACCATAATTTTTAATTGTTATGTGTAATTTAAAATAAAAACATGGGAGCATTTATAAATTGATTAATTCAATCACTAATTTTAAAAATAGTGAATGAATTATCATTGATGCCTCATGATTTTATTTCAAGTTATAAATAATAATCAAAATTGAGGTTGAAAAATATATATATTTTTTCTTTTTAGTGCAATATCCATCAAATTAAATAAAAGTGTTTTTTATAAAATATTTTTTTTATATTTGTAACTATTTACATTCAAATTTAAAAACTAAGAATTGAAATAAAACATGTCCACCTTACATATCATTTACAAGATGAAAATTTTTTTAATTAAACAATCAATAGAAATTAAGATTTCATCTTATAATTTCTTTTTATTTCTATGTTAATTAACTGTAAATACATTTTAATGAATTAGTCATGAAATTCAAGGAAAGCATATTTTTTAAAAATATACCACCATCTATAATGCAACACTAAAAACTTACTGTACTAATATTAATGATTTCAAATTCAACCCACCAACACTTTTAAGCTGGACAACCCTGAAATATTGCATTGTGATCGACACCTAATGTAGGTACATAATTTGAGAGGGAAAAAGGCTAATAGAAGTATGTTAAGCCCAAACAAAAAAATAAATAAACAAAATTTCTAAGTTAAATAAAAGCATTTAAAAATATGACATTTGACTAATAAAAATATAGTTATTAAACTAAAAGGTATTTGGGAATCATTTGATTAAACAAGGATTATTAACTTTTTTTTTTACCATTATCATTTATAACATTTTTAGAATATTGTTTACATAGATTCTAATTAAAAAGAATAAATCTACTTTGTTAAAATAATATTGTTATTTACATTATTTTTAATTAGATCATTAAAATGAAGGCCATTAATTTGTCAAAATTTGTGTAATTTTGAAGATCATATAGTAACAATACTCCCAAGTTAATGTAAAATTTTATTAACAGACTAATTTTTAAAAAACTATTTGGTGTCTAATAGTATATAATAATACACCTGGGTCTCTTTTTACGCGGACTTATTTAACACGATTTTGAAGTTACGCGATTCATGTTTCACCGGAAGTCGTACTCCGATAATGTGCTATTACTTTAAATAATAAATTTTGCGCACTTACGTTATATTGAAAGTAATAGCACATTATTGGAATTCGACTTTCATCTTAGTAATTTCAATATTTTCAGTGTTTTATAATAGTAAGATTTTATGCAATAATGAAATTAAAATCATGATTTCCACATTTTATATATACACACATTAAATTTTACAAGATTATAATGTAAATTTGTTCAAACATTGTGCGTGTTAATTTTGCATTTTAAATCACATTCTGTTTTTGCTTTTTAAAAAAGAATATAATCAATTATTAATCATTTAGTGTCCGCAAGTTTATTTTTAAAAGGTGAGTAATAGCAGTGGGCACAATTAAATTTGACAATTAAAAATTAAACTCTGATTTTTAATTGTAATTAACAATTTAAAAATTACTTACGGCGACTTGAAATTAATGTGATGTAAAACGAAATTTGATTTTTAAACGGAATTGAAAATTAAAAAATTAAAGACAAAAATAAGAATTTCATTTTTAGTTGTTAGTTTTAAATAAATTTTTCCCAGCAGTGGTGAATAAATGTCTTTTTATTATCATAAGTCTAAGTTCATAAACAATTAATAAAATCATCGTCTCAAAGATTAATTACTAATTACGTTGTCAACAGAAAACCATTAACACAACATAATAGCGACAATAATTAAAACGTATATAAAAAAATGTAAATTACTGTACTGTAAATTATGCATAAAAATATATTATTTTGAATAAAATTAAATATTATAGTTAAAAAAAGTTTGTCTTGTATCAATTTTTTTCAAATTTGAAAATTTTTATTAGTCATATTTTATTTCTTTATTTTTTTTTTTTTTTGCGTGAATTTTAAAATAATTTTACATTGGTGCTTTGCTTTTACGCGAATTTAAATCACAGACCGCATCCCCCCTTTTTCAATGTAAGTTATGTCTATTTTTGTGCGATTTCGTTTGCGTGTGTTTTCTGAGGAACCTATCTATCGCGTAAAACGAGACCCAGGTGTAATTATAAAAAAGGGAGGGAAAACATTACATGACAATAAAAATATACAAAGATAGAAATAAAAGATTTAAAAACCCATCTAAGTTACATATTATTGGACTATCTATTAATATATATTAAGCCGTAAAAAAAGTTTTTTAATTTTTGTAAATTACATACAGACAGTACATGTATATTTCTTACTTTCGACCACTCTAGAAAAATTTACATACTGCATTGTTGAATGATAAATAATTAAGATAATATATGCAAGTGAGTGCATATTATGCAGGTAGGACTGACATATAAATTAATCTGAAAGTCTACAAGTGTTGTGGGTTGATATATTAAATATATAAATATATGTAGTCATCAGCAGAGTGTTGGCTGAATAATAAATGTTCATTCTGTAATTGCTACATATATAAGATGTACAACATCTGTGGGTAAGAGACTGCAGTTAATGATAACACACAGATATACAAATTATATTTAATTATATGAATAAGTATATTCATACGTTTACAATTATAATAAAACGAAGTAATTTCGAATTATTTCTTCTTATTTTATTTATATACATTTATTTGCAAGTCAATAAATTGTGCTATTTTAATTTGTGTATTATTCATTTATTAAAAATTACTGATACAACCACCAGGATGCACAGCAGAATGGTGTTTTGTTTAGAAGAACAAGTACAAACAATAGCAGATGCAATTGTAGCAGAACAACTCATGTAAACTAACAGAACATAGTCAATAAAAACGACATTGTTAAATAGTAGTTTCTGCAAATTTGATGTAAACAATGCTTCGGCTTGGAAGATACATGTGGAACATGTCAAGCGGTATATGCTCATTAATAAAATATGACAAAGTAGCTATACTTTTGTTGATTTCTGGAAAAGATGTTTTACAAGTGGCCTATGTAATCCACAAAATCTGTAAAGACATTACATACGAGAAATTAAAAGACAGCCTGCATGCTTATTTTTAGTCAGTAACATCTAAGTGAATGGCATGCCTAAGATTTAGAATGAGAAAACAGTCACCTTGTGAGCAATATCACAACTGTTATTTAATGTCACAATTGTTATTTAGCATTAAGGACATTCACAAAAATATGTATCACAATTTTTATTTAGCATTAAGGACATTCACAAAAGTATGTCATTTTACCTTGGAGCTATATGACATGTTAATGGATCAACTATTATAAGGAATGATGGATATAATGAATTCAGGAAAGTTTTATTAAATGGGCCAAACCTTATTTATAAAACCATAATGGAAAAATGTGTTGTACACGAAGTAATGTTATAATGCATTAGAATTTCAAGCCACAACACATATGTGCATAAGACTCCTATAGCTGTTAATAAAACAGAAGCTGATAGTTCATATCATAGGAATTCAAATCATGATTTAATCTGCTACTGCTATGAGGAAAAGGCCACATGAAGAAATATTGCAAATTTAAAAGAAAAATGTAAGTAAATTAAAATGGCCCACTTCAGTCAAAATAAAGGCAAGAGTTTAAAAACAGAGTTAAATTCAAACTTTAAATTGGGGGAGAAAGAGTAATAAGCAAAAATGATGTTAAGAAGTTTAATGATTCAGAAATAGTCGTATTTTGTTGGATGTTATCTGCAAATATAAAACTATCATGAAAATGAATAGTGGTGCTGGTTTACTTTTGTTAACGGTAACAATAAAAGCAAATTAAAGCTTGAAAATATGCAAGTATTGGCTATAGACATAAATGGAAATAAAATTGATATATGGGTAAAAGTAATCATACCTGTTAAAATCAATGCCAAGATTAAATTTCTACCATTGTATATAGTCAAGAAAAAACATAAGTCCCTTATATGGTAGAAACTGGTTCAGACCACTTAAAATTCAAATAGAGAAAAAAAATAAAGATGATTTACAATAGTATTACAAATTGCGGGGAGGAGTCTGGGTTAGTAAATGTGATAGTAACACTAGGAAGTGGAATTTCAAAACGCTGAATACTTCAAAGGTTACCAATTGCATAAAAATGACTCTAGATATAAAACTCTGCAAAGGTGGATAAAATATGGTTGGCCAGAAAGTCAACCAAACTATGTTGCAAGGCCTATCTGGAATGCGTGTGAAAATTTGTTTACTTGCAATGGTTGTATTTTTACAACTGACCATGTATCCATATTATCTGAAGGTTGAGGTGTTATATGCATAAAAGCCTTAGCTAGATCATGTTTGGTGACCTAATTTGAACCAGAAAATAGAACTGATGCAGAAGAACTGTTTAGAATATCAATCCACTGCTAACTTGCCTCCAAAGAGATTGGAATCTCAGTCAAAGTCAAAGACTTCGTGAGAGAAATTACACATCGATTAAATAGGTTCAATCAATGGCTAAATCTTTCTAATTGTGATTAATTCATACTCCAAATGGATGGAGTATAACCTCATCAAAAAACATAAGTGTGGAGTGTATAATTAGTGCCTTAAATAAATCTCTGCAAACCATAGATATCTGGAAATTATTGTAACTAATAATGGAACCAGTTTTGCATCACCACCATAACACCTGAATCAAATAATTTGGCTGAGAAAGTAAGGCAACATCTTAAATCGATGCTAAATAAAACATCAAACAAAAATATAAAGTGTTTTCCTGAAGGTTTGTGATGATGGTATTTTAGTTGTATTTATAAATTGAACTATTTCCATCATCTAATATAAGTACTGAATGTCTTTAGAAAAAATTAATTTTGTTTAAATAGTCCAAATACATTCAACTGTAACAGTTGAATGTATGTGGAATATTTAAATAAAGTTAAATTTTTCTAAAGACATTCAGTACTTATATTAGATGATCGAAATAGTCCAATATATAAATACAAGCAAAAAAAATATAAAGTGTTGGTAGACGCAATGTTTTATCAACATTCCACACAGAGTGCATCAACAATAAATACGGAGCATAATTATTAATGCACCAAAAATTTTGCACCCACCTGTCAATGATAATCTTATTACCAGCTAATAAAGTAATTCGTGAAAATAATTGGGACTGCAAGGAATTTAAAGTTGTTGAATAATGTGGGTAACTGGTATGATAGTAGGATTATTAGCCAAACAAATTATGAGTAATTAAATTAAAAAATGGAAAACAATTGAAGACATATCTACCATCTATGACCTCATCAAAGTGAGACATCAGATGCTGATAGTGGCCATTTTTCATTAGCTAATAAAAAAGAGAATTCTGATAAGTGATTTGATTCATCTTCAGCACAAATTAAAGAAACACCAGATCTCACCGAAACAAATATTAAATCAAATGATCAAATAATAGAACCAACAGAGAATTTATTATTGTCTAAACAGTCTGATCAATGAAAAACAACTGATCATGATGAACAAGAATCATCATCACATTCCAAACCTGTAAAAGATCGACGGAGACCCCATAAATTATAGCTATTTTTGTAATTTATAGATTATTTTTCAAGTGAGTGAAGGATGAACTGTCTGGTCATATATATATTAAACTGTAAATAAAGTTTATTAAATTTTTGTAAATAATATACAAACAGTTACATGTATAGTCCTCGCTTATTTCTGATTACTCTAGAAAAATTTACATGCAGCATGAATATTGTTGAATGATAAAGATAATATATGGAAATGAATGCATATCATGCAGGAGGAATTCATGTATAAAATAACCTGCAAGAGTCTATGAGTGTATGAGCTGATATATTAAATATATATGTAGTCATCAGCAGTTTTTATGGAATCGTTACATATACAATATCTGTGCATGTAAGAAACTGCAGTAATGCTAACACAGATATACAGACTATATTTAATTATTGTGGGTATGAAGAAGTATATTCATACATATAATAGATTTTAGAGATTACAAAATTATTTTTAATTATTTTTTATTCTTTTATTTACAGACATTTATGAGTAAGTCAATAAGCTTACGTTTTAAATTTTAATTTGTGTATTATTTATTTATTATTAAAAGTTATTGCTGCAACCTGGCAGATACTGAATAAATACCTTCAGAATATGCAGTACCAATGTGTACAAGTTACATGAATCAAATATCTAAGCTGTGATAGCACAAGCATAAGTACCACTTAAATCGTAACTAGATGATTCTTAATTAATTTTAAATATAAGTGAATATTTAGATTTTAAGAATTTATACATTCATTCTTTAAAAAAACAAAACATTACCACATTCGTTTTTATTAGCATATTTGACATTAATAGTGATGACTTGGCTGAATTTTATTGTTTAAATGTCATTGTTTCAAGTTTAAAAAAAGAAAAAATTTATATATATAAAAAATATTTTTTAAGAAATACTTTTATTTAAGTTGAGGACTAAAGCATTTAAAAAAACTAAAAAAAATATTTTTTTTGGATCATAATTTTGTTGTCATGTAATTTCAAATAAAAGTGTTGATCATCCATAAATTAATTAATTCAGACAATACAGTTCAAACCATTATTACTTGAATTAATTTATTGACGGACCATTTTTTACTTACATATAACTAAAATTGTGATACGAGAAAAAAATATTTTTTTGCTTTTTAGTGTATTAGTCTGCAAATAAAATAGAAGCATTTCTTAAAAAATATTTTTATAAATATTAATTTTTATTTTTTAGTGTTTGCATATTTTGTTTCAAAAATACACAAGTACAAAATTTGAAGAACAGTCTGATAGAAGAAGGTTAAAAAAATCGGTTACAAGATTTGACCCAAATAAACAAGCCACATAAGAACTTAAATAAAATATACTGAATACATAAAATCATTTCAAATAGGTTCCAAAACTTTTTCTAAAGGCAGTGGTTTAAAAAAACAAGTTTTACATAAACAATTCAGAGAAACATTTTAATTAATAGTAAATGTCCCTTAAATTCTTTCCTCTAATAAAATTAAAATGTTTTCTTAAAAAAATATAATACCATATATTATGTAAGATTAAAAACTTATCCAATCAATATGAATGCAGCTTAAAATATGGCTTGCCAACACTGTTAGATTGGATAATCCTGAAATATTATATTGTCATATATGAAAAGAATGTATGTATATACTTCAACAAAAATCAATAAATTAAAAATTAACTGTGATAAAACACAGTTGCTGAAGCTTTAAACATAAAATTATAACAATAAAGCTGAGCGCTTTCGGGGGACTTAAGCCTCCATAATCATGAGCTATGATTATGGAGGCTTAAGTCCCCCGAAAGCGCTAAGCTTTATTGTTATAATTTTATGTTTAAAGCTTCAGCAACTGTGTTTTATCACAGTTAATTTTTAATTGTCATATATAAAATTTGAAAAAATCCATTCTAACCCTAAAATCTGAAACAAGTCCATTCAATAGAAAGTTAAAAATCAGTTACAAGATTTTTGGATTTATTAAGACAGTAGTTTAAAAAAGTAAGTTTTAAATAAACAATCCGAAAGGAAATTATAATTTCACTCTTCCTTTCTATTTTAATTAATTGTAAATATCCCTAAAATGTCTTCCTCAAATTAAACAAAAGTATTTTTCCAAAAAATATAGCAGCATTTATTGTGAATAATTAAAAATTTAACAAAATGATTTGAATGCAGTTTGAAATATGGTCTGCTAACAGTATTAGGCTGGGTAATAAATGAGTTTATTATTATACTCCATTGTAATTGAAATTTAATATATGTACAAAATTTGAAGAAAATCTGTTCAGCAGAAGTAGTTTAAAGATTGATTCAAGATTTGATCTAAAAAACAGAAATCTTAAATAAAATACGAGAATTTAAAAATGATGAAATCTGCATAATCATGATAAAACTATAAATTTATAATATCCTTAAACTATCAATAATGACAAGTTCAAAATAAGAAGTCAATAATTTATATAACAGTTTGATAAAATTTAATCTGAAATCATTTTACTGGAAAAAATAAAACAGGGCAATAGTAAAAACGGAAAATAAATTATTTGATACCGAATAATTATATTATATTGAACTTGAATTGGCATTACCATTGTAAATGATGTTAGCTATTAAATTATGCTAATCACTTACTGATTTAATAATAAGTTAAATTATGCTGATCCTAAGTTTATTCAAAAAATTTCTTATCAAACTATTTTTTCAAACTGAATGCCTTTTGGAGCAAGATTTTTAGTCCAATGTTATTTAATAATCAGCATTTACTTTTAAATTCTAATCTTTTATTCTTTCTATCAACATATAATTATTTTGTTAGATACTATCATATACTTATATTTTTATATTGGATTATTTCTTTTATCTAATATGTGTGTTGAATGTCTTTAGAACAATTTAATTTTTTTTAAATATTCCAAATACATAATATCACAGCAAACAGGTTAATATATCCACTAACTGTTAGTAATATCACAGCAAACAAGATAGTATATGCACAACATTTCGAGAGATATTGTTCTCCCCTCTTCTTCAGGTGTTGCTGACCTAATTGAGCCATCCTGGCTCAGTTGGTTAGAGCATTACCTTAAAATTCAATAATCAAGAATCTAAGGACTATGTTCGAATCCCATGCTAGTACTGTCACTGGTCAGGCCAACAACACCTGAAGAAGAGGGAAGGAACAATACCTCTCACAACTTTGTACATATACTAACCTGTTTGCTGTGATATTATTAACAGTTAGTGCATATATTAACCTGTTTGCTGTGATATTACTAACAGTTGGTGTATATACTAACCTGTTTGCTGTGGTATTACTAACAGTTGAATGTATTTGTAATATTTAAATAAAATTAAATTGTTCTAAAGACATTCAACACACATATTAGATGATGGAAATAGTCCAATATAAAAATACAACTAGAACATCATCATCGCAAACCTTCAGAAAACACTATCATATACTATTTCTTTTCTTGTAAGGATATTTATTGCATCTGAACAATAGTACATTAAGATATGGAATGATCAGTTTAAATCTATTAAAATAAAATTTTAAAAAATTTGTTTCTATGAAGACCAAGCTATTAATATACAGTAAAATATTATTAAGCATTTACAGAACAATGCTTCTAATATCATCTAATATCTCATTACAACAAATTATAGGTAACTCATGTTGAAATTAAGAAAGTTAAAACAATTTCAACTACGTAAAATGCTAATGATGATCCTTTTTAAAGAAAGCAAATCTTTCTTGCTTTAAATAGGCTAAACTGGGCATACTATAAAGAATTATGATACTTTAAATTGAGCCAACTACCAAAAGCTATATATATAGTAAAACTATTTAAATCTCTAGAAATGGCTAAAATATATGAACAAGAACACTTCTAATCCAAGGCCTTTTGACCATTTACATATTGTATAATGTTGATAAAGTAAATGTTTCTCAAAACACTATTAGTCCAAAACATTAATGACTAAACATAGAGCTCAGTCTCTTCCAAAAAATAAATATGATGATCCTGTTGCAGATGCAATGATTGAAGAAAGAAAGGAAAGAACTTTTAATAGCCATCAAAAATCTTTTAGAAATGATGCCTCTTGAAGCACTTTCTTTAATGCAGATAGATACCTTCTTCAAATTCACAATCATTCATTTATTTTCTCTTTGCTATAAATGAATATTAAATAATTTGTACTTATATCAACTTATTTTCTATTTATTAAGACATATAAATTTCATTTACCATAAGAATATATGTTCCCTAAGAATATATGTTCCCGTAATAATGGATGCAAATTTTTACATATTTTTTAATCTACGTGAGCAACCTAAAACTAATTCATAATATTAATGTTAATAAATTACAACATCAAAAGTCAGCAGAAAGCTTCTTCTTGTGAAACCAAGTAAATCATAGCAGTTCATGAATTAAAAAAAATCTTAAATATCTTAGTGCAGTTATAAATCTTTACAAAGAAACATATCAGGATGCTTATATAAAATAAAATAAAAATTGATTCCAAAATTTAAAAAAAATTTATTCACCGTATGTAAACATACTTGACACAAAAAGCATATCGATTATTCTTTCTCCAGAATCTATGAACTTCCTGTAAATAAGTGCTTATTGTATGAATTAACAAAAAATTTCTGTCAGTGAGAACTAGCCAATAACTCATGACTCCTAAAATGTGACATTCAAAATAAAATAAAGATTACTCATGTATTGTGTTGGCTATTAATTCTATTTCACACTCAATTTATATGCAAATGGAATATATTTGAATCCAACCTTTTATTATGATATTCATTAAAGAAACTGAATGGTCTGTGATTAATAGCAATCTATTTTCTGCATTAAAAAACAAACAATTTAAATTTTTGAGAGGCTATAATCATTATGATTAAAGATATTTAAAATTATTTGCATAAATCATCCTTTAAAATAAATTTTCAAAGTCAAGTGATAGATACCTAAAGTATTAATAATTCATCAGTTAAACAAAAAAAGAGCTGTTCATACAACTATGTGATTTTAAAGACCATATGATGTGCAACAAAGAAAATTAGTATAACTATTTTGCTATCTAATTAGACTATATCTATTTTTGATTTTATTAAATGACCACAATAAAGATTTTGAATACATAATACAAGAAATATCAAATTATCTAGCAAATAGAAAACCTATCCCAAAAACTATATTAGAGTCTCAGTTGCATTCTCAACTAAAGAATATTTCAGGGTTTTTCTCTAATAACTGCATCACATGATCACTATTTCTTATGCTTGCTCTTAACTGTTATTGAGCAGGCAAAACTCTCTACATGTATTACCACTCAGTGCAAGCCAGAGTAATCACTGTAATTCCAGAATGCTTGTGCAAAAAATCCCAATCTAGTGCCTACTTATCCAATATCCACAAACTAATTTCTGGCTTGTGGCCTTCGTCAGTGAGGAACCTTGGATCTGAGAGCACTGCAGCTAGATCTTAGGATCTAATACAACCCTCCAGCAGCCATCTTCTATCTCTACTTAACTACAAAACTATGAAACTTAAATTGATAACACTATAATATTTCCAATCCAAGCTCATCAGCATATATAGTCATATAGACCTGAACTCAGTTCAGTACCCATACATTTTGGTGTCTTTGGTTCTTTAATAACCAGAGCCATCACTATCCTATTAGGCAGGATAGGTTTTAAGCCAATAAATATCACATGATCACTATTTCTTGTGCTTGCTCTTAGTGGCAAAACATATAGAGTTTTGCCTATTTTAATAACAATTAAGAGAAAGCATAAGACATAGTGATCAAGTGATCTTTATTGGTTAAAACCAAACCTGTCTAATAGGATAATGGTGACTATAGTAATTAAAGAACCAAAGACACCAAAATGTATGGGTACTGAACTGAGTTCAGACCTATATGACTATATAAGCTAATGATCTAGGATTGGAAATATTATAGTGCTTTCAATTTTAGTCTCATAGTTTTGTAGTTAAGTAGAGAAAAGGTGGCTGCTGGAGGGTTGCATTAGCTCCTAAGATCTAGCTGCAATGCTATCAGATCCAAGGCACCTCCACTGACAAAGGCCACAATCCAGAAACTAGTCTGGGGATATTGGATGAGTAGGCACTAGATGGGGATTTTATGCATAAACCTTCTAGCATCCATTGATTATCTGGCTTGCACTGAGTAGCCATACAAAGAGAGTTTTGCCTGTTTTAATAACAGTTAAGAGCAAGCATGAGAAATAATGATCATAATAAAGCAAACTCTCCATACAGTATTGCCACCCTGTGCCAACCAGAGTAATCAATGAATGTCAGAAGGCTTGTGCATAAAATCCCTATCTAATGCCTACTCATCCAATATCCCCAGACTAGTTTCTGGCTTGTGGCCATCATCAGTGAGGAGCTTTAGATCTGAGAGCACTGCACCTAGATCTTAGGATCTAATGCAACCCTCCAGCACCCACCTTAAATCTCTACTTAACTAAAAAACTATGAGAAATTGAAAACACAAAAATATTTTCAATCTAAGCTCAATAGCTTATATAGTCATATAAGAGATAGTGATCATGTGATGTTTAATGGTTTAAAATAATGATCATGTGATGTTTATTGGCTTAAAACCAATCCAGCTTAATAGGATAATGGTGGCTATGATTATTAAAGAACCAAAGACACCAAAATGTATGGATATTGAACTTAGTTCAGACCTATAGATTATATAAGCTGATGAACTTGGATTGGAAAAAATTTGTCTCATAGTTTTGTAGTTAAGTAGAGATCGAAGGTGGCTGCTGGAGGGTTGCATTAGGATCTAACTGCAGTGCTCTCAGATCCAAGGCTCCTCACTGACGAAGGCCAAAAGCCAGAAACTGGTCTGGGGATATTGGATGAGTAGGCACTAGATGGAATTTTATGCACAAGCCTTCTGGCATCCATTGATTACTCTAGCTTGCCCCGAGTTGTAATATATAGAGTTTTGCCTGTTTTAATAATCTGCAATTGACCCTGATTATATAATCAAAAATAAATTGTATTTTGTGACTTTTTTCCTTGTACCAAAGTTATTGAACCTCACCAATTGCATAAGTATATGACTAATAATCTTTCAAAATATCTTTAACATAGATGTTATAATGACATCTTAAATGAATTTCAAATGAAAATAGGTTTATCATTTATGAGATAAATCATCAATCTGAACGAGAATAACAATGAAAGATGCCATCCAATATTGTATATCCATGAAAATGATTTTTATAATTCCTATAAACTAATCAAAAGTAAAAATCAGTATGAATTTCTGAATAATCTTTTAATATATGTAAAATTACAAAAAAAAATAAGATAAATTTTTGCCATTTTTACTAAATGGTGACAGTAATGTAATATTTACTGAGGCTATAACCTCGAGAATATGCGTGTAAAATACGATAGTAGGGACCTCTACAAGTGTTCAACCACAAGCTTATGCTATGGAAGAAAAGAGGGGGACAGGTAAATATCTTAATAAAACGTTAGAGGTCACAAGAAAAACCAATTCAGAAACAAAGTTTTACATAAGGAGACATTCATGGTAATTATTGTCAAACTCCATGTCCAGCTTATCTCAATTGAAATGACCTAGCTTTGATATTCCCAAATCTCTTTATTGACTACATAAAAAATATTAAATGATTTAAATTAAAATTCTTTAATGAATATCTCATATAAAGATATCAAACAAACATAATATACAAATCTTATTTGCAAAAACATAAAAAGTTATTCAAAGCATATATAACTAGAAATCTGTGTGTGTGTATATATTTCTGAATAATAAAACTATAAAAATATTTTTAAAAAATATTGAAAATGAAACAAAATTAAAAGAAACATTATATACGAACCAAATTCATCTTATAAACAGAGAAATAATCTATCAGAAAAGTGTATAATATTCAGAAGGATCAGTAATGTTCAGAAATGAAATGGATGAACTCTAGCATTATTCACTATTCTTATAAACCACAAACATCAATGTCAGCCTGATGGTAAATTGTGGTTAAAAGTTATTATAATAATGATCCTATTTGAATTTCTAATGATCCTATTTGAATTTCTAAGTTATTGATAGAGAAATCTAAGTACCAATAGCAAAACCTGTGTGTCATTTGGTCAATAATGTACAAATCTTCAAGTCAAGCGTTGGTGGCCGAATGGTCAGCACAGCTGCCTTACAAGCAGTTGTCCTGGGTTCGCTTCGCTTTGACACATGAAAAAAAAAAAAGGAGGAAACAACTTTGAGAGTTACAATAGAAAAAAATCTTGCGATGATGATGCTTGAAAGTACCATCTTGCTCGTCAAGGATTAATTGAAAGTATATGAACAGTTATTATCTTTACAAGGAATTTTTCTTAAAGATAGAATATTTTTGTAAAGATATATATAGATAAGAATTTAATCTAATATGTAATCTTACATTATATACAGAGAGTATTTCCCCCAATATATTTCTTTTATAAATATTTATTTCAGAATTTTATTTCCAATAAATCATATTATATTAGTAAAAAAAAAAATGTCTTTTTGTTATAAAAATACAATTGTGTAAAATAATCATCTTTTATTTAATTCTGTATTGATTTATTCTAAATATAAAATAGATTTATAATTGTGTACATTTATCTAAAACTTTAATAAGACTTGTTTTATTGTTCCATTCAAATATAATTATTTAGTAGTTTATTCAAAATTATTTCCTTGAATTCTTTTTTTTTTTTTTTGCAGAGATCAAAATTAAATAAAAATTCACAATAGTGAAGAAGTGAACAAAATGAACCAACATATAAATTATTTTGATACATTATTGTTAAAAAAAATATATTCTACTTTTTATACTACATTTAAAATAAATATTTAATTATGAAGTGACCAGCTGACTTGTTTTTTCTTTCTATTTTTGTGTTGTATTCTTGGATAGCTAAAAAATTTCTTTGGGTAATAAAATGTTTCAAAATTAATTATCAATATATGAAATTTTACTCTGTATTTTTTGACATAAATACTCTGAACACTAATGCATAGCTGATATTTTTTAAAATTCTTATATTGTTAAACAAATTAATCATATTGATATAATAAAATAGTTTATTTTTTAATTTATGTGAATAAATATTTAGTTTTCAGATGGCTAGCTATTTCTTTTTTATTGTTATTTAACATACAAAATTATTATTTGTTAAGAATATTTCATGGATAATAATAAAATAAAATAATATACTTTTTAATAAAAATCTTGAAAAAAACTTTGATTGTGAATATACTTATCACTGATAAATAATGTATTAATAAGCCAGTATTCAAATATTTTATCAAGTAAAATCATAATATATCTAACTATGAATCTATAATAAGAACTGAAATAATAATATAGGTATATAAATCAGATTGAAATGCCCTCTAAAAAATCCATTGTGAAAATAGATATTACATAAAAAATTAACTTCTTAATTATAAATTAAGACAAGGGCCTTTCCTAGAAACCAGCACTGTGAGTCTTGTTAGTTTTACAATTTTAAAATTAGCTATTATGTAAACAAAATTTTATTTCATAATGAAATTTTTTTAGAAAGCACTTTTATGTTCTAATTCAAATATTATGGATTTGGGCTCTTTTGTTTATATTAAAATCATATTTAATTCAATCAAAAATCTACAAGCAATAGATCTGACATCCAGATCTACTTGATTAAAATATATACTTTTGTGCATGCTAAATAATTATGTTAAAATGCCATCACATTTATCAATTATATTTATGTAGCTATAACTTTCAAATAACAGCTTCTTCATATATAGGCTCATGGTGGAATTTATTAAAAAAAATTATTTAATTTCTGCCTGCTCAAAATTATATGCTTACTTACTGACTAAAAAAAATAATCATTTAATTCATATATAGTACAACTTTTATAATACTTACAAATATAAGAAAAAAAATCTGATTTCTATAAAATAAGATTAAAAGCTATTTTTTAGTGATAGTAAAGGTTTGGTGCAAATGATATTTTCTACTGTAATTGCATTAATTTGATTGAATTTGAGGTTAAACATATTTCAATTACTTTACTTAAAACACTATCCACATCACAGTATAAGTTTGTTCAATTATCTCTCAAAGGTACATGATGTATGTCAATTATTATGTTTACTATTATAGTTCTCCTTTCCCTCAGAAGTGGATTTTTCCAGATTCCTTCTTTATCTGATCGAATTGAGCATTGATTGGTTGATGTAAGCTAAACACTTATCCAACGATTAGTATAGGTCAATAAGCAATGATGATCTTTGAATAAGAATGCTCCAGTGATGTCAGGGATCTGGCTATAAATAGTCAGCCTTTTGGAGGAAAGTCAAAGACGTCTGTCTAACCTACAAAGACAGTATGCGTTCTCCGGGACAAGCCCTGCTAACCTAAACAGTGATAGCAATATGTTATTTGTCCACGCAGCTAGGCAAGTCCACATAAGGACCAGATGCTGCTAAGACTACTGCCGACTCTGGGTAAGCTGTCTGGCACAGTGGAAGTCATGCTCGCTACCCATGAGGCAAGCTATTAGGTGTAGCTGGAAGCAGTAAATGTTTAAGACTCGGATCCAGGAGTCCACAGCAGAACTATTATTCTGTATTAGATATATACGTAAATCAAATATTATATTTAATTAAAAGACTGATGCTAGTATTGTTTTCTGTAGGTTGGGAATCCAGACCAAACACAACAGATTTTGGTGCGGTGGTCAGACAAAAGAATTTTTTTTTTTTTCCCCTACGGTTGGAAAAAAAATAAGAGCACAAACACGAGTGCACGCTTGTAGAGACACTCGTTTAATTTTACAAATCGGTGATTATTAAATCACACATAAATATTGCCCAATTCAGCAGATTCTGACGCAGTACAACTAAAGAATTTTTTCCCCACGGCTGAAAAAAACAAATAACTGCCCAAGCTAACCGAGTTTGATGCAGTCAGACAAAAGTAATATTTTCCCCCACTTCTGGAAAAATAACAAAAAAAAAAAAATACCCAAGTGTAAAGGGTTGTACCCATTCGTTAGTATTTGTGAAAACAAAACAAAAGCTGCTCAATCCAGCTAGATTTGACACAAATTAAAATATTTTCCCCCATGGCTGGGAAAATAAAATACCCAAAGATGCAATAATAGGCAGTTGCCGTATTTCCTTACTGGGATAATTAAATATCTCATTGCAATCTGAATAAAAAATAAATCTGGAATGTTTTTCCCCAAGATGGTTAAAGAAATTGACCGCGAACGCGATTGGTGGTACATAAACCAATCAAAATTTGGTCATTCTAAAAAAAATAAAAAAACAGAAGCTCGTCCTAATGGAGTAAAAGTTCTGACAAAATAACAGTATCGAGTGGCAACTCATATTAAATAGAAAATAGATACTTTTCTCTTCTCATGCTATACCAGAGAATGGCTAATATAATTGGCTTGATGGAAGCTTTTGACCCAGTCTGCCCTGGACAAGCTACAAAGAGTGACTAATTTTTTATATACAGGCTATTTAGATTAAGAAGTCTGAAATAAAATTAGCCAACTGATGACAATAATCGGGTCCAGATGTATAGTATTCTAGTCTCAAGTTGGATCAGAAACCTCGTCTGATTTGGATTTTGAGAAGGCATTGGCGATTCTCACAAAATACTTCTCCCCAAAATCACTAACAATAATGCAGGGATATTACTTCAATCTCTGTATCCAAGTGGAGGGCAAAAAGATTAGAGTTCACAATGTGAATCCAAGCATTGGCACTCGTGCGATTTCAAAGAGTTCTTAAATGAAGCACTCCGCAATCATTTCATTTGTGATACGATCATAATTTAAGACCCAAATTATTAATGACACCGGATATAGACTGGCTGAAGCTCAAGCCATGCTGTCAGAATCTATAATGTATCAAGTGAGGCCATTAAAAAAAATTAAATTTTAGCATTAAAAAAATTGAACAAAAGACCGAGTCGGTCAAGCATTCAGTTAGTTCAACAAGTGATAAGGATTGTTATAAGTGTAATGAACCGATATTGTGTGTTCATTTTGCAAGTGAATCAGGCATGTAAGAGCTGCTTATCTAAAGATGAAAAGCAAGTAGCCAATATGAAAATGAAAAAACCCATTCTGATATATACAAAGACAATCTTAACAAAAAGAAACAAGTTGCTTCTATAAACAATATCAAAAGCAATGAACCAGTATTTAAACACAGGATCTTCATTAATGATACGCCAATCACAATGGAGCTGGACACAGAGTTGGCAGTGTCCATTTGTCAAAAAGATCTAGGCTAGCATTAATAAAAATAACAATAATAAAAATAACAAGTATAAGCTGCATCCTAGCAGCAAGGACATCACAGATTATTAGGGCAAGAAAATAAAACTCTTGGGTTAGACAAGAATCAAAGTGACGGAATCTATCAAAACTACACAGCTTCCACTGTTAGTAGCATCTGGAGATTATAGTAATTTATTAGGTTGTGACTGTTTCACTCACTTAGGGTTTGCAGTGACAAAGATCAACCAAGTCACAAAAATAAATAAAATTAAAGAATGATTACCTTGAAATTTTCAAAAAAGATCTAGGTCTGTATTTATGACAACCAATTCACTTACAGCTGAATAAAGAGATAAACCTGATCAGTTGTCACTGCAGATCACTGCCACTGGTCTTGAGAGTGAAAGATAAGTCCGAGCTTGAAAGGTGGGAAGCAGAAGGGTAATAGAGCCCATATTGTATTCAGAATGGGCCACCCCAATAGTCCCAATCATCAAAGAAAATAGTGATGTGCGGATTATTGATGCACGATTAACAATGCGATAGCATCGTATAATTATCCACCACCATCAGTTAAGCAAATCCTATTCACACTGTCAGGTAGAAGGGTTTTTACTAAAATTGAAACATGCATAATGATGAGGAAGCAAGAACATTAGCAGGGGCCCTACTTTATTGCTTGGATCCCTTGATAAGTTCAAAGCATCAGGCATAAGAATAAACTTGGATAAGTACATATTCGAATGGCATTCATCCTATTCAAAAGAACGTTATGGCAATTAAAAAAGCCAGAACACCAAGTAACAATAAAGAATTACAGTCCTAAAACTGAGGCAGCTGAACCACTATACAGGCTACTGAATAACAATCAGTCTGGAAGTGGGACAGTAATCACGATAATGCGTTTGAAAAACTGAAATGGCCTAATATCTGATACAGTGGTACTGGCACACTTTGATCCAGAAAAGGTGCTGGTACTAGTGCACAATGCACCACCATTAGGAACAAGAACGGTGTTATCTCATAGGAATGATGATGGGTCATACTGCTCTATTATCTTTACATCAAAGTGTCTCGAAGGCTGAGAAAAATTATGCCCAGATTGATAGAGGCTCTGGCTTTGATCAATGTCATTAAAAAATTTCATGACTATCTTTATGGTAGATCATTCATACTGCAAACGGATCTATTTGGGTATCTTTGCATCCGACAAAGGAATCCCTCAGCATGTCTCATCACGAATGCTGAGGTGTTAAACCATTAAACATCACATGATCACTATTTCTTATGCTAGCACATTCTGTTATTAACACAGGTAAAACTCTCCATACAGTAGTGCCACTCAGTGCTAACCGAAGTAATAAATGGAAGCCTGTGTGAATGCTGAGCTGGTTCAATTTTTTGTCAGGGTATATTTTACACTGCAATACATTGAGGGAAAACATCTTACCCATGTAGATGCATTGTCATTTTCTCGTAGAGGGTATCAGTGGCCAAATGGACCACAAATCACCTGGGTTTCTAAAAATTCAAAAATGGATCCAGCAGGGTTGGCAAATAAGAAACCAGAGGAGTTGCATCAAGCCTATTGGACATGCAGGCTAGAGCTCTCAATTGAAAATGGCTGTATTATCTAAGAATCCAGAGTAGTAACTCCCCAGCTGGACGATCCCCAAGTGCTCAACCTGTTACAAAATGGGCATCCAGGAATAGTCCGAATGAAGATGCTAGCAAGGTCTTATGTATGGTGGCCAACTCTGATTATAGATATTAAGTCTACATCATTGCTAGCATTACAAAATGAATTACAGCAAAAGACAAAACAGTTCACTGGTCTAAACCTGATGGCCCCTGGAATAGACTCCATTGGTCCATACTGGCCCATTCATATTCTAAGTGGCTAGAGGTAGTGCAAGTTCCATCACTGCAGACTACAGCAACAATAGAAGTGGTTAGTAAGCTATTTATTACCCATGGCCTTCCTAAAACTATAGTCTCTTAATAATGGCATAGCATTTACTGCAGTGCTATTTAAAAACTTCTGTGACAATAATGGCATTGAGCTATAGTTTTCTGCCCTCCATTTCACCCTGAAAGCAATGGCCAAGCTGAGACATTGGTTCAAGAAACTAAAAAATTGCTCACAAAGATGGACACAAAAAGTTGGAACACCCGTACTGCCAGAATGTTGTTATCATGGCATTCTACACCAAGTACAGCAACAGGGAAAACTTCAGCTGAACTACTTAATAGAACTTTGCAAACTAACTTATCAGCTCTGAAACCTGATCCAAATGAGGGAAAACAAAAAAAGGACAATATCAAATTGCAAATAAGTAGGGACAAACATACTATGCGGAAGGTATAATGGATCCACTAAATGGATCCCAGCAGTTATAATTCAACAGAAAGGACTCACCCTGTAGTAGTCAAAACAGCAATGGATGTCAATATCGCCATCGGAATCAACTTAGATAGAATTATACAGATGCAGCCAAAATGAATGAATCTCCAGGGATAAGGATTGCAAGCAAGGAGGACCAACAAACTGAAGATGGCAGCAAACCAGAAGAACCATCACAAAACAATTAGCCACACTCCAGTCCACCTGCATGACTACATTTTCTAGGGCTAATACTTATCCAGGAGAAGGGATGTTATAGTTCTCCTTTCCCTCAGTGGTGGACTTTTCCAGATTCCTTCTTTATCTGATTGGATTGAGCATTGTTTACTACTAGCTGATGTACTGCTAAACACTTAGCCAATGATTAGTACAGGCCAATAAGCAATAATGATCGCTGAATCAGAATGCTCCAGTGAGGTCAGAAATCTGGCTATAAATGGTCAGCCTTAGGCAAGCTATCAGGTGTAGCTAGAAGCGGTAGATTGTTAAGACTTAGATCCAAGAGTCCACAATAAAACTATATTATTCTGTATTAGATATATATGAAAATATAATAAATATTATATTAATTATAATACTGGTGCTAGTATTGTTTTCTGTAGGTTGGGTCTGTAATCCAGACCAAACACAACATTGACATACAACTAGATTTAAACATTTGCAATAGTTAATTGCATATAAAAAATTCATATTTATTATAGTTTAGCTTACTTATGTCCTGTTGTTCAGCCAAAGATGAACAGTAAAATTATTCAAACTTTGAATTTCCTTTCATCAGTTAACAGGCTGCAACTTTTACATATTTGCCATGTTGTTTCCATTGTTCCCTTTCATCAGTTAACAGGCTGCAGCTTTTATATATTTGTCATGGAATTTCCACTCTCTTGTATATTGCTTTAATCCCAATTAATAAACAACTTGTGCCATTTCCAGCTCTCTTATAATTTGTATGATCATGGGATAATCTTTATAGCACTTTAGTACATTTGAATATAGATTTTCTTAATGGATGTCAGTTCTTGCTATATAGATATGATGCACATATTACATGTAAAGTCAGATTGTAATGATTCAATCAATCTAACTGCTTATTTATCTGTTTATTAATTTGTCTTGTTTATTTCAGTTCTCTTTTTTAGCAAAAATTACTTTGATAATTACATCAGACTATTTCATTTTCTGATGATAAAGTAAATGGAGAATCCACAGTAGTTTCCTTAGAATCAGTAATGTGAGTCTTAAATAGACATACTATGCAATAAAAAAATTAATTATTACATAACATCCAATATCCTATTTCATAATGAATATTCTAAAGAGTGCTCAAGTGCTGTAATTGTTATAAATTTCATGTTTTTAATATAAGTTGGTAATTAAAATTGTGCCAACACACATATAACATAAAGATATATTTTTCGAAACAAAAAAAAAAAGAAGCTATAGTTAGTTATTATTTGTATCAAGTATACATTTATTTACTACTCATTTCTTTTTTTAGCTTGTAATCTACTTAAATTAAATATACTTTTATTTATTTAAACATGTTCTTAAATATTTATTGTAATTTATATTTAATAACATTTTATCTATTTTAATTTTCTTCTAAAAGTGTGATGAACTGGAATAATTTCAAATTATTTCAACATTTGTAATAAAATGAGAAATTTAAAAAAAAACTTTACTTTTAGTTTTTACCTTTTGCTGTTTACTTCTATATTAATATAAAAAGCTTACTTTTAATTTTTCAAGTGTGTATAATTAAAACAAATTTGAAAATTAAGTTTTTTATTTTTTAATAGATGATAGCTAGTACAAAAACAAATAAATATAAATATATTCTAACTTTTGATAACAACCACAACATTACTAAGGCAAAAAGTGGATCACATTGAATTTTCTTGCAGTGAATGTAGATGAATACATTTATTACATGTGCCTTTAAACCTTAATTTTGAACCAATCACTTCATCTATATGTTAATCAAATAAAAGTAAATATCTAGAACAGGAGTCACCAAACTTTTTTGATTATCAACCCTCCTAAAAATCTTCAAACCTCTTGTCGACCCCCAGTGGTTTATTTATATGTAAAAAATAAAAAAAAGCTTTTATTATTTTTAGGCATTTAATCATTTTAATAAATTTTTTGATTGACAATCAGTGAGGTGAATGGGCTTGATGATTCTTTGAAAGATTAACAATATTTGGTTCAAAATTAGTATGTTTTAGCTTTAAATCACCTCAGAATTAACATGACTGAAACCAGCTTCAACCATATATAAACTTGGAAATTTCAGCAAAAAAGGATATGCCATATCACAGTTTTGTGTATTTTGTGTTATATTTATATTCAACCAAAAATTGCTCAAAGTTAAATTTTTAAAAAGCATCTTTTGTTTCAAGATCAGCTAATAATTCAGTAACTTCATCTTGCAAGTTGATGTCAATGTTTTCAATTTGAGCAGAAAGTGATGCGATAATCTATTCTGGGATATCAATATTTTTCTTAATCTGAAAAGCGCAATTTAAAATCATCGCACAATTTTTGGAAATGATTTGTATTTATTTCCAAATCTTCATCTTTTATATGCAATTGTTGTAGATTTGAAAAGTACCGAAAATCTTTTCATAATAATGAAGGTTTAAACAAATTTAATTTAACTTGGAAACGTAAAAGAATAATCCGAGCTTAAATAATTGTGACATTTTTTACCTTAGAGCCTTGTTTGATCATTGAATTTTTGCAAATAAGTCCACTAAGTAAAAAATGTGGTTCTTATGGTTTTTGCAGTTCATCATTCAGAAAAAATTTTATTTAGGTAAGAAATTCCATCGTAGAATCAAATAACTCATAGAATCAAAACAATCATCTGACTATGGTGTGTAAAAATAACTGGTTTAATAATTCATCATTTTTCTCACAAAGTTTGGAAAACAGACTCAATTTAAGAAGTTGGGCCCTAATTTGATTAATAGATTTAATACAAAACTGTAAAGCATTATGCAAATCTGGACTGAGATATTTGCCACTAGGTGGGTTCTATGCAAAACACAGCGACTATTTAGGTAAGAAATTCCATTGTAGAATCAAATAACTCAATGAGCCTTTGTAGTCATGCACCTCTAGACAACCATCTGACTTTGGTGTGTAAAAATAAAGTCATCATTTACATATGCAAACTGGACAGAAATATTTGCCACTAGATGAATTCTATGAAAAACACAGTGAGTAGCATGTACACCAGGAACTTTTTCTTTAAAAAAAGTTGCAAAACCTTAGCAATGGGCTACCATAGCACATGCACCATCTGTGGCTACTGCTATTATATTGTTAAATGGAATGTCATATATATTCAAATATTCTTCTAAACACCAATATATTATCACACTTTTTCCATCACTTTCAAGATATTTAGCAAGTAAAAATTCACCAATGATTTGATATTTAATTTTACTAAAATATCTGATGTAAGCCATAAGAAGAGAAGAAGCATCAAAAACAGACTCATCAAGTTGAAAAGGAAAATGGCAATTTTTGAATTCTGAAATTACTAAATTTTCTATGACTTCAGCCATTTTGTCAATATATCATGTTACAGAATTTGCACTTAATGGTAAGCACTTGAAAATACTAATAGTCTTTTTTCATTATATTTATAATGACATATTTAATTGTAGGTATAACTACATATTTTGCAATTGTGCATGAATTTCCCTTTTCCCTATATTGAGCGAAATCTTGTATGAGGCTATTAATCCTCCTTCAATTTCACTATAGCAGATGGCTTCATAAAACTTTTTATATTTGGTCAAATTGCAAATTTTTCTTAGTTTTTTTTTTTTTTAAAAAAAAAAAAATCAAGATCTTGTCCTTTTTATCAGAATACTCTCTCAAGATGATCTTTCATTTTAGCTGCTTTCATTGCATCATTTGTAAACATTTTCTCACAGAGAAGACACATACATATCATTTCATTTATTGGTGAAGGAATAAATCCAAATTTCAATAATCCTATGAATATTATCGACATTTATTTTTTAAAAACTATCATTGCAGAATTAGTCCTATAAATAATAAAAAAAAATGAAGTTGGTCAGCAGATAGTATAATAATAGTAATCTTGCCTATTTTATTATATGTATAAATACCGATAATTACATAAAATATTAAATGAATAGCACCGCAAAAATGGCTATAAAGATGCGAATAATGTCAGTGTAATGCTTGATATATACTACCCCATAGTGTGTTTTGGGTAACCAGAGCATGGGCTCGGCAATTTCTGCCATCCCTGTGCGACTCAATCCATATAAACGAGTAGGTAGCTATACCTAGTATTCAGTGGTGAGTTAGGTAATTTTTGCCAGCAAACAACTTGGTATTAAATTCATTGAAATAATATTCAATACATTATATATATAATTATATTTGTGATTTTTTATCAATTTTTCCATCGATCGTCCCCCAATAATGTTATATCGATCCAGAGAGGTCGATATCAACCACTTTTATACACAAAAATAAAAACAAGGAATGTATTATAGAATTAAATAGTCAGGTATTTTTGATGGAAGCACTGAATATATCATAGTTTGCTTATTACTGACTGAAGATGTGCATTATTTATTTATTTACTAACATATAATTAATCATTTGGATACTATTGTGAATCTGCAATTCCCAAATATATTTATCAACATAGTAAGTTTTTACTCTTTCAAAACTGCCTATTATAATAGATAAATCTTATTCTTCTTTTTTTTTTAAAAAAAAAATCAAAGTAAAGATCAGCATATTATTTTATAATTTCATTAGCATGAAAGTTAAAATAGTAATGGTGGATCAATTTAATCAAAATACTCCTCAATTATTAGATAAATAGTAACATCTCACCTTTTTTTAAAAAAATTAGCTTCTGCTGAGTTGAAATATATATATTATATAAAAAGTTTTTGATAAAAAGAATAATAAATTTCTATAACATCTGGGGGAAAAGTTATAGTCAAAATCTTAAACATGAAACAACAAAATAATGCCATTAATAACATTTACAATTATTAATAATTCACTAAATATCAACATCATTATATGATTTTCTTATATACTTCTAAGCATTTACTATAAGCTTGCGTAATTAATGTACACCAAGTAGTGTATTGCTATAATGTCCACAATTCCCAGAACAGTTTGATTTTTGCCTTCATCAATAAGAATGTATGATTCAAATCAGAAATCCATGCATTTATACATAAAACAGTTAGCTGTTATTTCTTTGTACTAATCAAGCTAATAGACTAAATTTCAAAAACAAAAACAAAACAACAACTATGTTTTGAAATCAAGCTAACTAGCCTGCCCAATTAACATAAATTTAACACCAGTTCAGTATTTATATATTAAAGATTATGCATGCCAACTGTAAGCTCCTTCAATCTATCTTTTGGCTAAAAAAGTTAATACCATTAAGAATATTACATAACTTTCTCTTAGGTTTACTCATATACTTCCAAGAGCAGTTCTCATTAGTCTAGAGCCATTTATTTTAAATCTGAGAAACAATGGACACTAGATGGTTATATAGACCTAAAGTTAGATCTATATAAGTAAATTGACCTGAGTTTAATACCATAACTTGAATCTTCCCTATATATATATAAAATGGTAAGTGAAATATAAATAAAACCAAATGATGCAGTTTGCTAAAAATTCCAGATGTAAATTTATGGTTCTCATCTGATCCTTCGTGTCAGCCGTGGGATGGCGCTATTTCTAACCAAAAACACATTAATATAACATTCCCGGGCTAGCGATTCTCTATTAATATTGACTTCTTTTTTTTTTGTTTACAAAGTTTACTTTCTTTCTGAATTATTTTTCCCAAATAATATTTTTGACAATGGGATAATAATAGTTTTTTTAATTTTTATTGACAAGAGAGTCTTTTTTGGTGTGTGTTCAAATAGTAATTTGTGATTTTTTAAATAGTATTACTGTTTTTTACAATTTGATTGACAAAATTAAAGAGAGAACTGTTTTTTTTAATGGATCTTTAAATAATAATTTATGTTACTTTTATAGGTTTACATTTGATTGCCGACAACAATTAGTGGGAGGGGTGTTTTTGTGTACAAGTAAATAATAATTTACGTTATTTTTATTTTACATTTGATTGCCGACAACAATTATTGGGAGAAGTGTTTTTTTTTTTCGTGTGTGTGTGTATGTTTAAGTTACTTTTATTGGTTTACATTTGATTGACAACCAATTTGACTTCCTTTCGTTTATAAATTATGGTTTTGGTTCTACAAATAAATATTTTTGTCAATGGGACAATAATATTTGTTGTTTCTTTAATTTTTATTGACAAGAGGGTGTTTTTTGGTATATGTTCAAATAGTAATTTGGATTACGTTTAAATAATAATTTACGGTCTTACTTTTAATGATTTACATTTGATTGACACTAATTATTGGGAGGGATGTTTTTTTGTGTGTATGATTGTCGACAACAATTATTGGGAGAAGGGGTGTAACCATTTAAATAATCGTTTACGTTACTTTTAGTGGTGTACATTTGATTGACAATAATGAGTGTTTTTGGGTGATGATTAAATACTAATTTACGTTACTTTTATTTTACATTTGATTGCCGACAACAATTATTGGGAGAAAAGGGTTGTTTTTTGTGTATGTTTAAATAAAAATTTAAGTTACTTTTATTTGTTACATTTGATTGACAACCGATTTGACTTTCTTTTTTTCGCTTATAAATTTTTGTTACATTTGATTGACAACCGATTTGACTTTCTTTTTTTCGTTTATAAATTATGGTTTTGGTTTCCCAAATAATATTTTTGGCAATGGAACAATAATGGTTGTTTCTTTCATTTTTATTGACAAGAGGGTCTTTTTTGGTGTATGTTCAAATAGTAATTTGGGTTACATTTAAAAAATAATTTACCTTACTTTTAGTGCTTTACATTTGATTGCCGACAACAATTAGTGGGAGGGGTGTTTTTGTGTACGATTAAATAATAATTTACGTTACTTTTATTTTTACATTTGATTGTCGACAACAATTATTGGGAGAAAGGGTAATAAATATAATTCTCAGATTTTTTTTGTGATATGTCCTTTAGGTTTTAGCTTTGACACGAGGCTTCTAGATTAGATGGGTGATGGTTTCACTCTTCTAAATCATCATGTTCAAGGGAGTGGAATGATCGGTGATGTACAGGGGTTCTAGCCACCCATCTAAATATCAGCGACGATCACAGGGTAATTTAACATCTTGTCAAGAATCCGAAGAACAAAAAAAGATCTTTCTTTATCTATGTCCATTTCTTTTATATCCTCATGAAAATTAATTATGCATGTGTATGTTGAATACCACCCGCATTCTTTCTTCAAACTTTTATCTTTCTCTAGATTTTTGTTCTCAAAGTTCTTCTTTTTCTTTTTTTTTTTTTTAGTTACCATGACCATATTTAATTACCAATCTCTCCTTTGTAGAACTTCTATCAGTATTTACAATCAGTATTTGCTTTTATTATTTAAACTTGCTCTTTTTTTTTTTATTGAATGAAAAGAAAAAAAATGTGTATTGCCTCAAGAAAAAGAAATTTTCTAATTTTAATCCAATAAAATATTTATTCTATACATATATCAAACATCCTTTTATTTTATTTCCTTTATATTCATTTCAGTAGAATCTTCGAATTCAACTGCCAACACATCTTGCATGGTAGTAATATATTGTATGGAAAGAAAGTATTAGAAATAAACATTTTTCCATAAGCTCTGCTGAAAGAATTGTGGATGAGTGAAATGTGTTGCATGCCGAAGGAGAAAGGGGAACTATCGCACCCACCCACCCCCAGTAATATTATAAAGAAATAAAAAAAGGGTGGTCGTTAAATGCACAAGTATTATAATTTATATAATGCCTGTATAGATTTTGTCAAAGCATTAAAAAAATAATTGAATGCTTGATTGCTCAGGAAATAAAAAGAAGTTTGAGCATCAGTAGTGACAGAGATTCAGCCATGATTCAAATTCCTGATCTCCAGAATATGCCATTCTATCAATGTTCTAAACCAATGTTTCTTAAACTGTGGGTCACGACTCCAAATGGGGTTGAGAAGCGAAAAGTTGGGGTCACAAAAATTTAATTCAGATATATGAAATTAAAGAAATATTAGTTGCAATACCTTCATTATTTTTAATTTAATATATTACATTTTCTGTACAGCGCAATTATAAAATCGTAATGAATAGTGGTGTCGCATTGCAATTTCAGCATATAAGTTATTTCAGAATCAAAATATATGCTGCAGTGGCGAGAATAAGGTTGGTACCACTGTGATTATACAATGCATTTCCGATCAAGGTATTTGTTTCAATTTCATTTCAATAAGTGTTCGCATAGCAAGAACAATATAATATTGTATTTTACTGTTTTACTCGACTAAGGTTAGTATTTATTTGAATAAATTACGAAAGATGTTATTTTTTATATATAAAAATGCTTGTATACTTTTTTTTTCTTTTTTTTATTCAAAATTTATCATCCTATTAGTTATTATAAAAATTTATTTTTTATTTGAAACTTATTATCATTTATTTATTAACAAGTAAAAACATATTTCTATTTTTTAAACTTAACGGGTAATTTATAATTGATTTATTGATATTTTTTAAGTATTAAAAAATAAAACATACGGGAATATTAAAAAATAGAACATACGGGAGTAAATATGCTTCATAGAATTAAACAAAAAAACATGGCTGTCACTTGGTGTCTCTGCTAACTAGTAAGTACTGTTATTTTATTTATACCCTAGGATAAAAAATACTTTTTACCCATGGATAAATGGCTGAATTTGAGCACTAAAGGTAATGATGCAGATGGCAATGCTACAGTCTCTTCAAGCAGGATCTCATAATCAGAAAGAGGCATCTAAGATGCGAAAAAGAAAATATGATGAGACATTTCTCCTATCTGGCTTTACTTTCAACAACTGTGATGGTAATAACAACCTCTTTGTTTAATTTGTAATGTTTTGTCTATGGAGAGTATGAAACCATCAAAATTAAAAAGGCATTTTGAATTCAAGCATCCTTCATATGTCAATAAACTAAAAGAATATTTCGAATGACTGTTAAAAACTTCAAATAGAGAAAAACAATATTTTGAGAAATTTATAACTGTTAATGAAAAATATTTACTCGCATCATATGAAGTTTCATATCTGATTGCTAAAAATAAAAAGCCATACATCATTGGAGAAGATCTTATATTACCTGCTGCTATTAAAATGGTAGAAATACTTCACGGAAGTAATTATGGTGATGAAATTTAGAAAATTCCTTTGTCAAATGACACTGCCACTAATAGAATTTCTGAACTTAGTAATAACCAATTTGAACAACTTATTACTGGACTTAAAGAAAGCCCAATATTTACAATTCAGTTGGACGAAACAATTGATATTTCAAAAATAGCTCAATTATTAGTATATGTCAGATACATTCATAAAGAAAACATTGAGAAAGAATTGTTATTTTGTTATTCTTTGGAAGATTATACAAGAGGGGAAGACATATATAATAAAGTAGACAAATTTTTTAAAACTGAAGGCTTAGAATAGAAAAATTTCTTTGGAGTATGCACAGATGGTGCAAAACCAATGACTGGTGAAAATATTGTTTTTAAATCATTTGTTAAAGCTTCTGGTAATAATCATGTAACTTTTACACTCTGCCTGATCCATTGAGAGACCCTTGCAGCAAAAACATTAGCAACGGAATTGAAAGATGTGAACTTTATTAAAAGCTGTGCCCTTAATAGCCGTTTTATTTTCAAATCTTTGTAAAGACATGGACTCTGAATACAAAAATTTATTATTACATGCAGAAATAAGATGGATGTCAAGAGGGCAAAGTTTAAGAATATTATTGCTATTAAAAGAAGAAATTATAATACTTTTAACCAAACAAAAATCTGATCTTGCTGCTCTTTTTCAAAATGACTTATGGCTATCAAAGCTGCACTATTTGTCTGTTATTTTTGAGAAGCTAAATGATCTTAACTTGTCTCTTCAAGGAAAAAATAGCAATATTTTTACTTCAAATGATTGAAGGTTTTTTTTTTAAAAAAATCAACATTTAGAAGAATAGGGTAGAAAATGATTTATTGGAAATGTTTTAGACTATCAACAATTTTATAATTAGAAAAAAATTATTGTAAAACTTTAATTGCAAAAATTATTATAGATCACTTAAAAATCCTAGAAACACAGATTTGCAAATATTTTATATCGAATTTAGATTTCAAAAAGTTATCTTGGATTCAACGACTATTTCTAATTGACATTAATGAGATTAATCACCTGCCATATAAAGCGCAAGAGGAATTTGCTGAGCTATTGAGTGATTCAAACTTAAAACTTGACTTTCCACAAAAATCCTTGACTGAATTCTGGATCGGAGCTAGGACTGAATTTCCCACAATTTCTGAAATGGCATTAAATGTTCTTCTGCCATTCAGCACCATATACTTATGTGAAATGACTTTTTCAGCTTTAATGTATATTAAGTCCAAATATCGTTCAATGCTGAAAAACCTTGAAGATGCTTTACTTCCAGCAGTATCAAATATTTCACCAAGATTTAATTTGTTATGCAGCAAAAAACAAGCACATCCTTCTCATTAAAATGTGATTTTCTTTCATTAATTTTTGTATACTTAAAACAAATCCTAAAACAACTTATTTTGAATTATTTATGGGAATATTTATTTCTATATCTATTTTATATTTAATATCTAGGGTCATGAAAAAATCTCAATGATAAAAAGGGTCATATAAAAGAAAAATAATCAGAAATTCACAAGAAATTTTAGCATCAGAAGTGACAGATCTGATCACCACCTGTGGATTTCACCTACAGAGCATGTATCACTGTGCTAAACTATGCAATGCAATTTAATAGAAACTTGTGCTAATGATTAAAAATATCTCATTCATAATTCATGGAAATTTGTTCATATTAAACAATTTCTACATGATTGCATAAGAAAAAGCACTATTAAAAGTGATAAAAAATTTGAGGCATTTAAAATGAAAGCTGACATTAAATAAATGTACTATGATTAATAATAGTCTTTGGAACAATTATTAGGCAATTTCAATAACCAGGCATCAAAATGCAATAGATTTGATGATAAGAGTTTTTAATTTGAAATGATTAAAAGCAAAAACAAGAATTGCAGCTTTCTATATCTAATTTCTTAATAAATTTCAACATTTATGAATACAAAATTTTTACATATACAAAAAAAAAAAAATTTCTTAATGGCAATTTCCTTCTCACAACAGCAATTTCCATAATAAAAATCTGACTTTGGCATTTTCTTATTCCCTTTTGCAAAATTATGCTTTCAAATAGTACATTTTAATAAAAAAATCCAAACTATTATCATTTGTCTGAAAGTTTGCTATGATGACATTTTACTACTAATTATATACTGAACTATTTCCATCACATAGTTTTAACTGTTATATGTCATTATAAAAAATTTCAAATTTCATTTAAACTTTTCAAATACATTAAAGTGTTAATAATAACATATAGGTTACTAAATAACTTTGATGTAAAAAGTTTATTCACAAATGCACCCTGTGATGAAGCAATGTCTAGTGTAAGAAAAAGTAAAGATTAAAAAAGGATAATCACAACCAAATCAATTCTTCTTAGTGATAGCACAATGAAACATTCTACAAAAGACAGCATATTTTCAATGCAGCATAGAATTCTTCTATCAAAATCAAATGATAACTATGGGATCACAATTGTCATGCTAATCAGCAACATTTGCAAAGAACAACTTGAAATTGTAGATCATACATACTACTCGTCTTCAAATAAAGTATGGCTTCCTATATCAATGACATGCATTGTATAATCAGGTGACAAACCACTATTATAAACATTTTGTAAATTCCCAATAGAATTATAGTTTATACAAAATCCATACGCAGAGGAAAATATTCAGCACATATATCCAAACATTATGGAAACACAAAGAATGGGTTATATTATCATTATGGAAGAGAGCAAAAGATATTGGTTCAGAAATCAATGACTTGGAAAAAGAAAATTCCTGCATCTGATAGAACAAACTCTCATGAAGAATAGTTATCCATTAGCTATCATTGAAAAAATTTTACACGAACAACAACAAAATATATCAAAAGAAAACCAATTATAAATATTTTAGTTAATCTATATATACCAGATATAACAGACAAACTAAAGAAAATCTGCAATCAATATATAATTTTAGCCTTCCAAAGCCATAGCATATGTGAGGAAGACTAACTATTATAAAATTTAAACTTGAAATGCTGAAAAACACAAGTTATATGTGAGAGGATATATATAGGTGAAACACAGAGGCACTATTGAAAAACAATTAAAGTAAGCGCAAAGTATAAAAAGAGAGAAAAAAAGCAGATGTATTAAAAGTAGTAAACTATGCAATATATCAATAAACATAGATTCGATTGGGAAAAGACTAGAATAATGGACAGAAAGGAAAAAGTAATAATAAAGAAATTTTAAAAGGCTGCTCATATGACAATGATGAATAACCCCACAAGTCAACTTAGTGTGATAATTCATAATGTTTAGAAACCATTTGTTAATAACACTGCCTTTAAGAAAAAATACAAAAATCAGGAGAACCCTCATAGATAAATATAAAATTTTCATTGATATGACTTTGACAGAGAAAGTCTAATTGGTTAGAGAGTCACCTTAAATTCCGTATTCACAGAACCAAATTCTGGTTTGATTTCTATGCTAGTAAAGTCACAGGCAGATCAACAACACCTGAAGAAGAGAAAATGACTTGAAATGTGTTATATATTAAGCTATGAGTTTCCACTAATAAATGAATGTATTTGAAAACTTTAAATAAAGTTTGAATTTTTTTTAAGACATTTTATTAATAATTAAAACTAGATGATGGAAATACTCCAATATATAATTACATGTCCAAACTTTAATTTTTATGATTATTAAATTTAACAGTAAATTTTTACATTCCTGTAAAACAGTAATTGAATAAAATGGTACACAGTCTTTAGCTAATTTTCTTTAAAGTTTAAATTAAATTTATTTTGGTCACTTTAACATTAGAGTAATATAAACTTAATTTTTTAAAATTTGTTTTAATATTAAAAATTTATCTTGAAACTAGTTATAAAATATTTTTAATAACTTATTAAGATAGTTTAATATTAATACTGAAATCATTAAAGATTTAAATTTTAAAAAGAGTGTAATAACCACTTTTTTCATCAATAGTATTTAGTTATTTATTATTATTAATTAAACCAGGTTAAAGAGAGTCATAAATCACATTTTTAAAAATAAAGAAATATTTACTAATGAGCACGTTGTTTCTTTTCTTTTTAATCATTATTCATTAATTACTTGGTGTTAATATAGCAGTAGTGAATAATATTCATTTTTCCATGATATATTTTTTTCTTATAACAAAATAAAAATAAAAATTCATAAAAAATAAAAAAAATGAACATTTAGTGGACATATGCTGAAAACAAAAAACAAAACAAAATTTTTATTTAAAGAGTTGACATTTTATTTTACAAAAAAAAAAAAAGCTAACACAATTATCATTTATAATAAAAGTGTAATATTCATTAAGGCTATAGCCTCAAGCACATGCATATAAAAATGCGATAGTAGGGGCCTCTACAGGTCTTAAACCACAAGCTTACTCTTTGGAAGAAAAGAGGAGAACCCCTCCCTACTTCAACCTACTTTCTATTTAAATAGTGAAGCTGAAGCAGTTCGATCTGAGAGATGAAGTTACTCAATACTTCACTAATTAAGTCCATATTTCTTATTACACATTAATACTCGTGAAATCTTTCTATTTACTATGAACAAATTGAACTAATACACTATACCTGTGACTGGGGCTTCAATGTCTATCATTGTTTTTTCTTGCCGTAAAAGTGAAGCACCTTCATTAATAATCCTTAAAGCTACTGTTTCATCTATTCGACCTTCTAAAATGAAATGCTGTTTGAGAACATCAGGTTTAGGTTTGCCTGATTTTCCATCATAAACTTCATTCATAGATAACTTGTGACTTGGTGGAAACGAGACACCTAAAATAAATAATTTTAATATGTATACATATATAATTACAAGCTTTTATGCTAATAATAAAACAAACAAATCTCATAAAGCAAAAATAAAAATATTTTCAAAATAGCAAACTTATCCTATAATAAACAAACATTTAAGTAAGATATAAAATATTTGACATCTGTCTAATTAGGGACTCAAACACTAAGCTAAGAGCCAAAATAAATAAAAAGTGAAGAAAAGATAATAATTGCAAAGAAATTTATGGAGTATCTCATATTATGCAAAAAAAAATTTTACATTCAAAATGACTCCAATAAAATACATATATTTCCCATTATCAAGATTTCATTACTGACATATTAGCAATATATATGAAAAAAATATTAAATATTCTCTAAAACTGATATTTATTAGATAACTTATTCATTAATAATTAAAACAGTATTATACATATATATATAATTGAAATACAGGCATACTTTATACACCTAGAGTTTAACTGTAATTACAGGGGATTCAAATCCCCTATAAATATATATATATATTACAGAAATTAATTTAATCTTTATTATGATTTGTTTCTTTCTGTAACTATGTTCAAGTTTCTGAAAAAATAAAAAATACTTCTAAATTATATTTTTCATGAAGTTTGAACAATTAATGAAAATTAGATATTTTGAATAAGGCAGCAGCAAGTAGAAAAATTGCTCTTCTTTTATAAATGCAGTCAAATCTCAGTAAAATTGTCTAGAAATGAAGTCTCATTGTAACAAGGTACAAAATATGCAAAAGTTCCTAACAGGACTAAATTTATGGAGCTTTAATTCTCATAAATACTTTGTGGGTGATATTTCATAAAAGTTCTAAACACAATCCATTGAATACTTTAAATTTTTTTTATTATAAGTAATTATTAAAACAGAACTATGCAATATAGTAAATGAAAAGTTGCTAAATTTGTATATTATTGATTTCAGTATAAATAAATAAAAGTATTTACTTTTATCATAGATTGTCTGAAGAAAATAAATTAATCCATAAATCACAATTGCATTCCCACTGACATTATAATCACTCAATCCCCCCTCCCCATTTTAAAGCTCATTCTTTTTTAGACTATTATATAATCGAATGTCTAATACTAAAAAGACTCCTGTACCACTGCCAATCTCCAACATGAGATGGTTTTAGCATTATGAAATCTTCACAATCACTACAGATTACAATTCATCATTATTTCTTCCATGAATTTGATAGTAAGGATTAGATTTATCTTTAATATCTCCCTTACAATAGGCATATGACAGAGGGAATTGGTTTTCCTAAGATATAACTGATTTGATAAAAACTATTTGCAGCCCTTTTCCTTTGATCTTGCCAACTTTCCTTACAGAATACATTCTGAAGATATGAAAGGTTCAAGTGAATGGACTTTTATTTTCTCATGTTTACTTGAATGATACCAACAAACATGCTCTACTCAAAATAAATCACTATATGGATATGCTATAGCTTGGTCACTCAATGATGGTCACATTCAGTATCTATCTATACTGTTTGACCTGATGTTTATATAAAAAATGAAGATGGAGAATACAGTGAAGATGCAGAGCTGAAATAGTTACCTAATTTTTTAATTATTACATTAAGAAAAAATTTTCAATTTCAATTATCCTTGCCTTGATAAAGTAAAATAGTGACAATCTTCATTGGTTTATCTATCATGCAATCTGTTTAGATTTTACATAATTCCTATATACTAGTTAACCTAGAATCATATATCAAACTGGAGTATATTTGTCTGTCTACAATCAATGAAATTTTCCAGTAATAATATAGAATGGTTTGTGCATATTTACAATATGAGTATATAAATAATATTATATATGAACTGATTCTGTAATGATTTTTATTTTTAAATTAATATCCCCCTTACCCTATTTTATAATTATTTTTTGGTTTTAGTAATATGTTACTAATAGCTTTATAATTATCCTGTTTTAATATGGTTTTCATGATAATCATAGATTTCCTCCATCTCTATAGATTGGCATGAATTGCATGCATAATCATTTTTCTAAAGAATTGTACAAGAAAATTTCAAGATTTTCTATTTAGTTTTGACAATCTTAGAAATATATATATATATACATTTATTTTCCATATATTATAGAAAACTAATGCTATTATAACATTGAGAATACAAACTTATTAGAATTATAATTTTCACCTTAATTATTATTTGAAATTGTAAGCTGGCTTATTTAATAATTAAAAAAATCACCACTAATATAAAGTTTAATCCTTTCAGGTAATGTTTAACTTATATTTATTTACTATATAAGAAAGGGGCAAGGGATCAAATAATAAAAGTGGTCATCTTCAGTTTGACCAGTAGATTGACATTGATGTAAAAAAGTGGGTACCATTTGCAAGTTTGTTTTTTTAAAAAAGGTCTTTTGTAATCTGACTTGTGAATTAATCTGATAATGTATTTGGACTTAATTGCTCTATGAAAGTTTAAAAAAAAAAATTATAGTATTTAGAAAAATAGCAAACACAATACTTTTAAAAATATTGCAATTTTCATAATCAGATTTCTACATGTAAGTTCTGAATCTTGATAGTAGCAAATTATTACAGATAAATTTTATTCTTAAAAATCTTTATTTCGTGTGTAATCATCTTTAGTCATGCATATTATTTACACTTTCTTTTTTTGAAGTTATTTTACATATCAAAGTTATAATTTGAAAGATTGTTTCCAATTGTCTTTTTTGTTCTGCCAAAAAGATTTCTTGACAACAAATTACTATTGGCTTTTTTTCTTTAAACAAAGAAATGCTGATCTGGTAACAAATTAAGAGTAAAAAATATTTTCCTTTAATTATGCTTCACAGAAGCTCTTTTGGATAACATTAGTGCATTAACTTCCAATATCATACACATTTTAAAAATAATGGAAAATTATGAGTTCTTTTTTTAAATGACAGTGACTTAGCAAAGCTAACTAGTTATCCAGTATTGGTTGGTAACTAGATGTAGGTAACATGCATGGTTTAGTACAAATGATTGTACATATTGCAATAAAAATATTTTATTTACTAAATAATTTCAATTACTTAACAAATAAATATATTAATGATAAATAAAATGTATATAGAAATACACATCCATAAAAAATATTTGCATTTATTGTTGAATTTATGATTTCTGCATTATTTTGACTTTATAATGTTCCTACTTATTAGTGAATTTATGGATATAAGTATAATTAGAGGGGATTTGAAACCATATTTTCATGTTCCCTTTAGTCATCCACCAATACACACGACTACATACATGTGAAAAAGATAAATGATATCCAATATAAGTATTTTGTGCTGAACCAGCATTCATCAGTTGGTCCAGATCATCATCACTCACATATATATACAATCAGTGGTTTATATTAAGATAATAAATCTTCAAACTTAATGGACAAGCTTCAATCCTCTACACTCTCCAACTCTTCAGCCATCCACATCATTGAAAATCTAATGATGGCATGTCCAAAGCCCTTGATGCCAATTTTGTTGTCATACCCATGTTGACCGTAAATCATTTTGATCTTTTATATGCAGGACTTTAAGCCCATTTAAATACAAAAATGGGCAGAATACAGGCTGAATATATAATATTAAAATATAAGTATATTACATATACTTTTACACTAGATGTAATTAGAGACGATATTAAATAATATGAAGAAATATATTTTGCAATAAAAAATGTATATTAAATAAAATAAAGCAAAAGCAATTCATTTAGGGTTTATTAAAAAGCATAATATTATAAAATATACGTTGCAATGATTGGTAAATTTCATGTTCACTATGTTTGCATTATGCCAATCAATGATAATATAACATTTAACAATAAACAAATTCATTTCTCTTTATCACTATAATTATGGTTATTTAATTTAACTTAATCACTGACAGTTTCGACTGATCAGCAGTCTAACTTCTGAACTAAAATATATACAACATAAAAACATTAAATAGTTTATTATATAAATAATTAACTAAACATTATATCCCTTTATAAATTGACTCCTTTTTCCATATCCTACTAAATATATATATACATCAAAGATTCCTTCGTTACATATATTATACACAATATATATACATATGTTTAATTTATTTAAATTGATTCAGGAGCCATCTGAATATACTTTCAGGAAATATATGTGCACATATATTTTATTTATATATTTTAATAGAATTTAAATATTTTCTTTAATGTGGGATATGATGACAGTATATCATCACTATTTGCAATGAGGCCAAATTGCATAAAACATGAGCTATTCTTGACATAATGAACATGGAATTAATATGCAGACCAGACAATAATATATAGTGTATGAAAATTTTCATTACCTTTGTGATTATAATTTAACGGTAATAATTTTGTTTAATAAAACATTTCTTCATTACTTTGTAACTTTTAATTCACAAATACATTTGGAAAATAAATAGAAAACAAATAGTTATTTGTAAACTGTCTAAAGTTCATTTGATTAATTTTATACTATAATTATGATTATATGATCAAGCACCCTTGTTATAAAGTAAATCCCTAGCCTTTCATACATCTTGGGAAATAATTCTACACAGGGTCGATCCTTATAAATACATTTATTCACATTCATTAGTTTCATAGTATAGTAATCCACATATATATAATCATCATCATCATCAACCATTATCAATCTACTGCAGGATATCAATCCATCTTCTCCAATCTTTAGCTTCTCTTCTTCACATCACTCCTGCACACTTTCTTATTTCATCCATCGATCACACATATGGTATTTTTCTGGGTCTTTTACAATCTCTTAGAATCCAGTTTAAGATTTCAATTGTCAATCTATTATCATCTCTTCTAGCAATATGTCTAGCCCAACTCCACTTCAGTCTTTTAATTTTTTCAATGAGGTCAGTAACACCTGTTTGTTCTCTTGGCCATATTATTGCATTTTCGATCTCTTGTTACTCCCAACATGCATATCTCCATACTTCTTTGAGTGGTGGGAAGCCTCTGGATTGCTCTTCTATTAAGTGTCCAAGTCTCAGATCCATAAGTAAGAACTGATAAAACACATTTATTAAAAACGTTCCTTTTCAAACACATAGGCATATATCCTTTTAGTATCAAGTTATTTCTACCAAAAGCATTCCAACCAAGTTTAATTCTATGATTAATTTCATCCATTATGTTTCCATCTGTATTAATAATCTGACCAAAATATTTGTAACTGTTAACTTCTTCTAACTCATCAATCTTTATTTTCATATTTTGAGAAAATCCATTAAACATTACTTTAATCTTTTTAACATTTATCTTTAGTCCTACTTTCATCTGATAACTCCTGCAACATTTCCTGCAGCTCTAAAGCATTATTTGCAGAAACAACTTCATCATCTGCAAAATCTAAATGACTTAAATAATCTCCATTTACTTTCACTCCTTTAGCTTCCAATTTTAATCCACAAAATATTTCTTGCAGCACTGCTGTAAAAAGATTTGGAGATATGGAATCATCCTGTCTTACACCCTTCTCAATGTTGACTTTCCTAGTATCATTGTGTAATCTAATTGTTGCTATTGCATTTTTTATAAATATTCTTTAAAATATGACAATATCCTGGATCAATACTTTGATGATCCAATGCACTGAAAAAATGTTTATAGAATGAAATGCCTTTTCATAATCTACAAATCCAAAGCATAATGGTAACTCATATTCATTTGTCCTTTCTATAACTTCTCTCAATATCTGGATATGATCTACTGTACTAAAACCATATTTAAAGTCAGCTTGGTTCTCTTGATTGGTGGAAATCCAATGTTCTCTGTAAATGAGTTGTAATTATCTTGGTAAAAATTTTGTATAAAACTGATAAAAGACTGATAGGTTTGTAATTTTTAATATCTTCTCTATCACTTTTTTTAAATATTAATATTACATTCTTCCAATCATCTGGTACATCTTTATCATTTAGACATTTGGTATATAACTTTGCTAAAAAAAAATTCTATTTCTTCACCTGCTTCTTTTAATATATCAATTATAAATATTCCATCATTACCTGGAGCCTTTCCTTTCTTCATAAATTTAATTGCAAGTCTCACTTCTTCATTTAAAATTCTGGGCAATTCGGAAGATATAATACATATAGGAGGTATTTATTCTTTATTATTATATAATTCTTAATAGAAGTCTTCTACCCATTCCATGATGTCATCTCTCTTTTTAGTAATAATTCCATCTTTTTTTCTTATTGCAGATGTAAATTTCCTACCAATACGAAAATGTTGTTCTACAGACTTTTATTCTCTTCTACAGCTTTCCTTGCTAGTTCACAGTTATATTTTCTTATATCATTTTCAACTATTTTCTGCAACATTTTACAAAATTTGACATATTCAATCCTAATGCAACATTTTTATATATCTTCATATTCCTTCCTTTCTTCATAAATTCTCTAGTCTCAGTAGAAATTTTATCGGTCAATTGCTGCTTTTTTCTACCAGCTATATTTGTTGCAGTTTTTAAAAGTGCATCAGTTATTTTCTTATTAATTTATTTCAAATCTGAATCATGTTCAAAATCTACTAATACTTGAAACCAATTTGTAAGTTCTAATTTAAATTCATTAGAATGCTTCTGAAGATTAGGAATATCAATTATAAAAATTGTTTTTCTTAATAATTTGTGTCTCTCTAGTTTTGCATTAATATGTATCTTACATCTTACTAATCGATGATCACTTCCTGTGATAAATTTATTAAGAACATTACAATCTTGAAGTATGTATTTTCTGTTAGTCAAAATATAATCCAATTTTGCTGTCCCTTCATTTGGATGCTTCCATGTCCATTTCCTTTTAACATTTTTCGCAAAAAAAGAATTCATAATATAAACGTTTTTTTTTTTTCTGAAAACTCCACAAGTCTATGTCATCTCTCATTTCTATTACCACAACCAAAATTACCTACACTTTCACCTTTCATTTATTTACCAATTCCAGCATTAGTCTCCCATAATAATTTTAAAATGTTGTTTATCTTGATCAAAAGCCTTTTGTACATCCATATAAAAATCTTCTACTACTTCATCACTATGAGAACTTGTTGGGACATAAACCTGAATTAGCTGAATTTGGTATCTGCTATTAAGTTGTATAACTAACTTTTGCCACTCTGCCTGATACACCATCAATCTCAACAATGTTGTTCTTCCACTTTTTATTTATAATGAATCCTACTCCACTTGTATTTCCAATATTTGTGCCTTTATAGTAGAGTACATGTCCACTTTTTAAATTAATTGTCTCTTCACCTTTTCTTCTAACTTCATAAAGTCCAATAATGTCCCATTTAATATAAAACAGTTCTTCTAATTCTTGCAATCTTTCTTCACTTGAAAGTGATCTACAGTTGTAAGTACCTAAATAAAAAATCAGCATCAAATGGCCAGCCTGGGTCCACAATCAGGGATTCTTAGCACCCTTCGCCTTCGGGCACCAACCGCTGCCTTGGTTGGTGACTTTACAGCCTTCTGGGAATAAGGGCCATGATTTATTTTTGTCTGTCGTGATTGTACAGGAAAAATATTTATCATTTACACATATTCATTCTGCCTTATCAGGCAACTGAGAAGAAGAACCATGGTGTTTCTTGATCTTAAACTCAGAGGTAAAAAGCCAATAAACTCACCACACTGGCTATGCGTGTTGGTGAGCAACCCATCCATGTTCGTATACTATATCAATAATCACATAGTAATAACAGCTGCAACGACAAGAACACATGGAGTGGACCTTGGAATTTGCACTGCTCGATTCCTTTAAGGCCTCCAAGATGAATCAAAGGGTCTCCTTTCAGTTAATAGCAAACTCCTTTCTGCAGCCATATATCTAATATGGAATTATAATAATAAATACATCTTTACAATAATTCTAGGAATGCTCACTTTAAGTCTGAATTCTAATTTAATAACTTAATTAACTGAGCTGGCTCATTGGATTCAATCTCAAATCCAATAACAACTCTTTAATTATGTGAGTTGGTCCCTTTTAAATTTGACCTTGAATTTACAAAACTGTGAATAAATCCATTGTTTAGATATACAATATTTTAACCATTCAACAGTGATCTGCATACAAAATCTAATTAATGAGGATTAATTTATGTAGAAATACTATCACTCATTATTTCTAACATTTGGATACTTC
This sequence comes from Epiperipatus broadwayi, assembly GCA_028023455.1. Taxonomy (NCBI): domain Eukaryota; kingdom Metazoa; phylum Onychophora; class Udeonychophora; order Euonychophora; family Peripatidae; genus Epiperipatus; species Epiperipatus broadwayi. The sequence goes on from JAQFVV010000002.1 coordinate 23,138,555, forward strand.
ATGTTAAACATTTTACATGCAAGCACACCTCATGTTTTAAAATGAATACTATATTGTTTATTATTTTAACTAATTTTACATATTTGCTGACAATTTTTACATGGAAAGAAAGCCCTGTTCTTTTTGAAAGGAGATAAAATTTTAAATAATCATATCATATATATATATAATAGAAAAAATAAAAACAAATTTTGTATTTGTCTGCTTCAAAAATAGCTGCGTTATTTATAGATGCTTAAGAGCACATGATTTTTTTTTTTTTATCAAAACACTCCCTTTCACCTTTAATCAATCAATCAAATAATATATTATAAAAATATTTCATACATAATAAAATGTAAGTTATTAGAATATATTCTAAGAAATCATAAATAAAACTTAAAATTGTTAATATCAGTTTAATTGATAAACAGTATTTTTTTTTTTATTTATGTAGCATAAAGTTTGGTAGCTGGGATTCTCTTCACAGTTCATTATGAGGATTTTTATGTGAGCTAATAGTTCTCCCATGATGGCATGCATTATTTGATTCCATTTATAATCACATTTTTTCTCTTTACAAGTTTAGTGCCCTTTATCAATCTCCTATCTTTGAAATTTGAAGTTTAAGCATTTTTTTTTTCCATTTTCATTAGATAAAGTTCAGCAACTGGCAGTTTTTCCTCTTTTCTCCTTGGTCATCCTAATGATGGTCAATGCACTACATGCTTGAATAGAGCAAGAATTCAGACATTAATTTCAAGAAAATCTGACTATATAAACTTAGACCTCTTCTTTTAACATCTTTAACAATCTCTTATTTACAATATCATTATGACCCCATTTTATTTTAATTACATTAATTTTCAAAACACTGTAATTATTTAATTGATTGAATTTTCATAACACCCTAATTATTAAATTGCCTGCATTTTTGTCTTGTTTTTTGAATTTCTTATCATAAAATGCAAGTTTAAATTTAAAAACAGATTTAATCTCTAAATTACTCTATTTTTAATTGAATTATTTAAACTACAATGTAAATTATTTAATTAAACTTTTAAAATCTATTTTTTTAACACTAGTATACTTGTGTTATTTTGCAAAGCATTCCTGCCAACATAATTTTAAACATATATTCTTTAAATCTTTAGTAAGAGAAACAGTTTTAATATAGTTTATATAATTTATTAATTTTCCTTAAATTTAAACTCTTTTATTAAACCTATTGTTGATTGTTATTGATTGTTTAAGGTCTGACTTGCTTTAATGATTATTTTAAAATATGATTTTTAAAACTTATTTTACAATTTGGATATTACTTGTTATTATTACTTCTAATTCTTTATTTTAAGCTACTCTTTTTATTTTATATAACTTTCTTTAAAACTTTTGAACTATTATATTTATTAACTTTCTTCACAACACTGAAAGGCAGCTTACTACCATGTGGAAAACCACATGGGTGACTGTGAAAAGAATAAGACCTTATTCATTTTAATATACATACATGAAATATATATTTTCTCAAAATCTACATTATATTAAAAAGTCAAAGTCCTTACTATTTTATAAATATTTTTACTAATTAATATTATTAAATTATAAAAAATATAGCTAATTTTAAGAACTTATATTCTATAATTATTTATTTATTTATTTTCTATTATTAAACTAAATATTAAAAAATAAACTTTACATTTTTTTATTTTATAAATATTTTTTAAAATTAATATTAGCAAATTATACAAAAAATATAGCCAACTTTAATAACTTATCTTTTATTATTTATTAATTTAGTAATTGCTTATCTACCAACTGTCTTTGCACACAGGTATTCCACCATATTTCTGTACTGGTCAGTTGATATGTATTTGTGTTACCCACTCCACACACAATATCTAGTTATGATGACCAAAGATACAACTTATTGGACTAATAAGTTCCAATTATGTACAATTTTAGTGAGCTTAATTATACTTTTATTACAACTTTATCAGCAGTTAGCCAACACATCACACAGTAAGGAAATATTTGTAATTAAAGAATGTAAACCTTCTTTTTTTATTTCTACAACAATCCATTATCCCATGATAACTTAACCCTTATTATGATTCTTAATTTCTAGAGCAATATTTACCCATAAATGCTAGCTTTCAATCATTCTGCTAGATAATTAGTTATATATATAAATCATGCATGCATACTTGTAATACATTAGGAATTTTTGACACTAGGAATAAGATGGAGATTCAAATAAAAGTAACAATTTAATGGTTACAAAAGTAGGTCTAATATCACACTTTTAATTCTAAAAATACAGAATATTTTTTTACACAGACATTAATAATAATATAATAATCATGAAAGATAAAAAAAATCTTTAAAAATTACTTTAAATATAAACCAATAAAATAAAATAATAATAAACAGACAATTAATGCAATAAACAAATTAACTTAATCTCATCTCTGGTTTAAAAATCACTTTAGTCCAGCTTTTATCCAATATGTTTTCTTTCCTCTAGAATTGTAGATGTGTGGATATGTAGATATGCATGCACATATATACAAGGTCACTTTCAATACTTAGTCATAATTCTGGTTTTAAAATTCTTTTCCATAGTTAATTGATGCTTTTATAACAAGTGGTACATCTTCCTGGTTTATACAGTCATTTCTGCAATACACACATGTACTATAATAATTCTGCATTTGTTTGCTGGTCTGATCTCTTAGAAAGCAAAGCTAAGAAGTTACTTCTTTTATATGAATTTCATTCTCCAATCAGCAGACTATTCATATAACACAACAGGCAAGGGATATTTCTAAGCAATTAGCTATCATTTCTGATGAACAAATGTGATCAGCACCTATAAAAGTTTGACTTTACCCATTCATGTTAGCTCTTCCATTAAAAAAATTATTTTCCATCTCTTTATACTACAAATGAGATTGTACGATTAGGTTCAGTAAATTTGTTGCAATTACTGAATCTTTTTCTATTATAGAAGTAAGTTTACTTCCTCACATCCAGCTCAGCTCCAAGCAAAAAGATTAACAATAAAGACATTCCTTTTATAGCCAACAATTTCTGAATATATGACCAGCTCCATGCAAATCCCAATTAATAACATTGTTACTTATCTTTATTTTGAGTTTTTAATTAATCTATTATTTACAAAAGAACTAAATTACTAGATCTGTACATTTGTTTTTGTCTGCTCCTTACAGAGATAATGTTACCACACCAAAAAAAAAGAAAATTCCTTTCTATTAAATATTTAATTTCTTTTAGGTTTTTTTTTTTTTGTTTGCAAAGTTTTAATAAACATGAATACTTTGGTTGAATCATATAGCTACCTGGGACTTAAGATATATTTTATATCATTGGAAGCTATTAATTAAATGCAATAAAAATATACAATTTGAAATTTTTTTTTATTTTTATTATTAAAGAAAATGCCTCTTTATTTTTAGTGAAATAAATATTGAAGAGTTCAAATCTATGTACAATTCTGGTCCAATATATACATCAAAGATATATTTCCTCAAAATATATATATTAAAGTCAAAGACCTTACTATTTTATAAATATTTTTATTAATTAATATTATTAAATCATAAAAAATATAGCTAATATTAAACACTTATATTCTATAATTATTTATTTATTTATTTTTTATTATTAATCTAAATATTAATACATAATTTTTTTTACAATTTCATAAATATTTTTTATTATAGCCAACTTTAGCAATTTATCTTTTATTATTTACTTATTAATTTTCTATTATTAATCTAAATATTAATACATACTCTTTAAAGTTAATCTTAATATTTATTATAAATTGTTTTTTATAAATAATTTTTGAATTTTTGTCCAATCAACCTTATTTATTCCTTTTATCCAGTTTTTCAACTGCTACAAATTTGAATTTTAAATTCCTTCTTTTATGTTATATACTATGTCCCTCTTTTTATTTTTTTACATAATTTTTTTATATTTGCTATAATTTTATTATTTGAAATTATCTCAATCCTATTTATATCAATTTTTAAACCAAAATCTTTATTTAATGTGGGTTTAATACTACATACAAGAATAGCTTTTGATTTTTTTTTCTCTTGTTATTTGAATATTAAATCATTTTAATATTAGCTCTCAAAGCTATGTCCAGTTTGTAAACTGGTATCTTTTTAGGTATATTTATCTTTTGTTAATCTGTAAATTGAATTTTTTGTTTTTCTAACATAATTGGTTTTAATATTATTAATTTGGCATGATTTGCATTTAATTTCATACATTCCATTTATACCATTGTCTATATTCTTATTATATTTTGTAAATGTATATCACATTTTTCCATTTTTTATTTATAATTTTAAAGTTTATTATATTGACAATTTTTTATTGATTTTATTTATATTTTTAACTGTTTATTATTACAAGTATTTATATCTATATAATTAATTTTAGTATTAATATTAAAATTATTAAAAAAAGCTTCTATTATTATTATTTCAAATCAATTTATTTTCTTTCAACTTTGTTATTATTCATACATTTAATTAACTTTATTTATTTGACATTTATATATTATATCTACCATTTAAGTATGATCATTCTATTCAAATATGCAAACTTATTTTCTTCTTTTTCTATAGTAAATTTAATATATTCTATCTAACTTATTAATATCTTCAATAAAAAAATATTTGTCTGAGTCTTATTAAATATTAACAGATAACCATCCATATATCATCCTCTCCTTTTGTTTGTAATATTTTCTATTGAAAATATAATAAACTTTAAAATACTAAATAAAAAAAGGAAAACAATTAATATTTTAGATAAAAAATATATTAAAAAATATGAAAATCCAGATATTGGTATGAATGGAGTGTATGAAATTAAATGCAAAAAATGCCAAATTGACATTAAAATTAATTATGTTAGAGAAACAAAAAATTCAATTTACAGAAGATTAATATAAGTATGATATTAAAAAAGGTGCAAGTTTACATATATTCAATGAAAACAGGACATGTATTTGAAAGGGGTAGCATTAAAATAATCAATACACAAATGGCAAAAGAGAAAGAAAATCCAAGAAACTATTCTTCTAAATAATATTAAACTCACATTAAATAAGCCTTAATTTAAACAGGATTAAGAGAATTTCAAATAATACAATTATAAAAAATGTAAAATAAGTTATATCAAAAAAATATAAGAAGGTATACTATACAATATAAAAAAAAGCAATTTAAAATTCAAATTTGTGGCAGTTCAAAAACTGAATAAAAGGGAAGAAGGTTGGTATTATATGTTAGACTTGAATTCAAAAACTATTTATAAAAACAATTTATAATCAAAATTTATGACTAGTTAATTAATAATAAATTTAACAATAAATATTAAATATAAAGTTTATGCATTAACATTTAGATTAATAGAAAATTAATAAATAAATAATAAAAAATTATAAGTTTTAAAAGTTAGCTGTATTTTTTTACAATTTGATGCAGTGTTTCCCAGAAAATAAGACCTAATCAAAAAATAAACCCTAGCATGAATTTTCAGGATACTTGTAATATAAGCCCTACTTCAAATATAAGCCCTAGTTAAGATTACCAGCCAAATAAATGGATTTCTTATTATTTATTAACTACTTTAAGGTATTTGGCACCATACTGAATTTTTAAAAAATGGATTTGACATCAATTTTCACCATAACTCCAGTTTTAATAATGTTAGAGCAAAAAGCTTTACATTGATAGAAACTAGAAAAACTAAAAAAAAAAAAAAAAGACTAAGACAAGTAGTGACAATTAAAAAAGTAAGGAAAAAAGAAATTGCAATATCTGAAAATATTATTACTTTGTTCATAATTTCTCATTTATCACTAAGTTTAAAATTACATCTTCACTGATAATTTCATTGTATTACTCACAAAATTCCCATTCAAACCATATATATATAGACTTCTTACCTGAGATAGTCCATAGCTTCAGAACTTACAAAAGTAGTAGCATAAGAATTCTTCATTTTTATCTTGTATCTCAAAAATTAAAAAATCTCAAGGCATCTATAAGAAAAAGAATCATCCTAATAAAAAATACAAAATAAATCCATTTCCAGAAGGTGGATATACATTTGTAATCATAGTAATTGGCTTCTCATCTATTCAAAACTAGAAATTGAAGGCCATTGTCTGTATAAATGATAAAATGAGTCTCCTCTCTTAGTTTTATATTTTTTGTGCACACCAATGATGCCATCTTGTTATATTTATTGTCCCACAGAAATATAATTTATTTGCATATAGCTCATTTTCTAGCTGTAGACTTGAAAATGTGATGCAAGATGTGACAAAACTACTGACTCCATAGCCTGATTACCAAGACATAGGCAAAAATCTGGATTTGATTCTTTGCCTGCATACAATTCCATATGGTATACATAACCATTGTGGCTATCATCACAAACCCACGATTTGAAATCTCTTTTTATTGGTTTTAAAAGTTTATATTGTCACATGGTACTATACCCAGTAAATTTTATGATTGCTTCATCAATTGTAACCTTTCTGTGCATCTGATAATCAGCATTAAAAATTATATTGCACTGTTCTATAATAGTCTAATTTTATAGATGCACAAAAAATCATTACTTGTTATACAGACATGCTAATAAATTATTAAACTTTTGAGAATCATTATATCCATAAAATATGGTTGCCTCAAACTTGGATCAGAGCCTCAAAATTACATTGTACATAAATCATTACTTTCATTACATTTGAATAGAAGTATAATTTATATACTACACAGACACATTAGTACAAGCACATTAATAAATTATACATTTATGAAATAATAAAAATTAAAAATAATAAATAATAATAAAAATCTAAAATTAATACTTACTTATAATATCCAACATAATGTTTATTTTTGGAATGAAGGCCTTGAAATTGCAAAATTTTCAAAGCATGTTGAATCCATTTTATTATTAGTTTTGGCCATTGAAATTGAGCAGAAAAAACAAATAAAATGAATTTATTATTAGAAATAATAAAAAATTGAAATTTTGTCCGATTTTTATATGCCATATACCAAAAAAGTAACTTGAACCACAGAGAATGCTGGTACTGGCACATCCCTTAGTCCATTTGATTATCCCACAGTTTTAAAAAGAAAACAAAGAAATTTTAATTTCAAACGAATGAGCAGCAGCCACGGCAGCTTTTTAAAGCACAATGTATGTATTGAATTATGAAGTAATAAATGTATAAATATTGACATTAATGCTTTACATAAATGATAATATAAATTATAATGGTACTTATATATTTTACCAACTGAACATTATTAACAAACATAACTTAATATGTATATATAGAGAAACAATTTCCATTCAATCAAATCTTGGATTCAAGATAACTAATTTACTGAATTTATGAACAATTTAACAAACATTAAAAATGTTACCACAATTACAGCATATCGGTCAATTTATAATTTCACTTATGTAATTTTGGATACTTATTTTATTTATATTTAATATGTAGATTTATAAGAATGCTTGAATTAGTTTTAGAGTTTGATCATGATAGCTTTTAAATATTCAAGATAAAAGAAAAAGCAATTGTTTCTTAAATGTTATTTTTCCTAATAAATGAATTTAAATTGTGGAAGTGATTTTAAAAATTAAAGTTTAGTTTAAGTTAAATCAACCTTTCTCCTAAAGAAAGGTTCTAAAAAAGAATACTTAAGTGGGGCTATTACAAGTAGTTTGCAAAGTGTTTATAATGTGTGCCTTGATAACAGATTGATATGGATGTGTCTTATATGAATCTTCATAATTCAATACACTATGTGTCGTAACAGTTGTAATTAATGTGGTGAGAAATACAGAAATGTTTTCTTAATTTTTGTGCTTGCATTTTATCCCTTTTATATGGATAATCATTCTTAACTGTAATCATTTTTGTTACCACTCCTATCTCATAAGTCTTCAATTAACACTTGATTTAATAGTAGACTTAAATGGAATATTTTGACCCCAGACTAGTTTTTGTACTTAAATGTGAATATCCCAATGCATATTGCTAGTTGAAAATTCAAATATTCACAGAGGGTATTGCTGAAAAAAACATATCTGGGGATTGATTTAGGATTTTGAAGAATAATTTTTGTATGTGAAAAAAATAAGATATTCCTTAAAAATAAGTTCTAGGGTGTTTTTTGAAGCAAAAAATTAATATAAGATCGCATTTTCGGGAAAACACAGTATTAAATAATAAAAAGTATTTATAAAATACTAAGACTTTACTGCCTTTAATTTTTTATTATATAAATGTATTATAGATTTTGAGAAAAAATATATTTACAAATAGAAATAACCTTTAAGCTTTGCTGTTACCAAGAAATTATCAATTACTACTAAGGACAATAAACCTATAATAGTTCTTTTGTTTTAAGTCTTTTATTTAAATAAAAGGATCTTCAGGGATTGTTATTTATAGTAATTGATAATCCCATGGTAATAGCAAAGCTTAATGCTTATTTCTATTTACATGGATATTATCTCCTCATTTGTATTCTATATTATAAAAATCCATGGAAATATTTAATACATATATATGTAATAGAGTATAGAAAAAAGAAGACTATAATAGAATATACTGATTGGTTGTATTATTTATATGATTTAATGTATCCACATATTTATATAGTTTAGTTATGAAGAAGACTGCTAGTCAGTCAAAACTGTCGGACTGATAAAAAGTTAAATTAAACAAGCATTGTTACAGTGATAAAGAAATAGTGGATTTATTTAATTCATAATTTTATAAATGCATATAGAAGGATATAAGGTGAAGGGAAGAATATGATACTTAACATTATGACATTACCATATTCAGTTTGTTCGTAAACAGTCCCATTTTTTATGCAGCCGCTACAGTTCTCTTCATTTTTGTTATCTACTAAGAGTCCCATTTTTTATGCAGCCGCTACAGTTCTCTTCATTTTTGTTATCTACTAAGACATTGACTAAGAAATTTTATTATGAAGTAATGTGTGATGAAAAAAAAACGCTAGTGTTTTTGCACCAATAATCTTTTGAATAACTGTTCCAATGCTGGGATTGATGTAGATCTATATGAGTAAATAGAAAAAACATTATTCATGGTATCCAAAGAAAGGATCTCAATCAATTCATTCAGTCAGAATTATGAAATTTTTCCATTAGAATAATTTAAATGACAGAGTGCACTATAACCTAAGATGAGACATTTTAGAACTATTATATTTTTCATATAGGCTTTATGAGAAATCTTAATACAATCATTGATTGGTGCAACATGTGCCGCATGGTTTGCTTAGCCACAGTGTCAGATCCAGAAAGAGATCAGATAGTAAAGACAGAAATTCCTATTCAGATAAATGAAGTCCAATTTGCTGGTTGTCATAAATACAATCACAGTAAAATTTTATCAGATAACATTTCCTTCATAATAAGATACTATATGCAAATTGCAAACAATAGAACCCATGGAGTAGACTGATCTTAGGAAATCAGTTTAAAGAAAAAATATCACTAGTGATACTTTTCCATGATGGAACAGAGCCAGTCAGCTTTTAGTTATTGAAAAGGAATGTACACCTGGCTCAATAAACACTCTTGATAAGTAATAGGCTCACATAAATTTAAATGGGGAAGAATTGTATTCAATGTATTCAGTGACAAAAATTCACATATAATCAAGAATGTTCCTGGTTTGAGATCACATACAAAATTAAAAAAAAAAAAACAGACAGTTCTTGAGATCTAAATTGATACTTTGGAAAATTTCTGGGGGAAAAAAAATTGTTGCATTGTTGAATGTATTAGCAACACTTTGTGCATAAATTCATTGTCAACTTCCAATTTCCTGTGGGGAGGGGGGGGTTTGCAATCTAAAAAGTAATTAATTTCAATCCTTTACTTGGTAGCCTTGTGGCCATGAATGGTTTTACTTCTGCAACATCATTTCTTATGAAATTTATATTTGGCTTATGTAATTTAATAAAAAATTGTTTTTGCTTGAAGCATCTATTGCTTTGGACTATCTTAATGTATATTTTCTGAATGATCATTTTAAACCATTAAAACATCACATGTATCACCATTCCTTATCCTTACAAAAGCTTTTAGAATAATAACAACTCTTCATATAGCAATGCCATTAAGAGAAAGCTGTAGATGGCAGATTTGTAAGTTTAAATTCCTATCTGATGCCTATTCATCCAATATCCCCAAGAGTAAAATTTTCTAGCTTATGACTGCCATCAGTAAAGAATCTTGGATTTGAGAGCAATGTATCTAGACATTTAGATATAATAAATCCCTCACTATCTTTTATATCTTTTTAATTAATTATAAAACAATGAGCCCAAACTGAAAACAATGTTTTCAATCCAAGCTAACCTTTATAGTCATTACATTTTAACCCAGTTCAGTATCTATATATTTTGGCATCTTTGATTTTTTTTATAACCATATCACCACCATTCTTTGGGTTCTTAGCTTTTATAGTTGACTAATTAGGTAAGACAGTTGCTAGAGGAATGCATTAGATTCAAAGATCTATGTGCAATGTGCTCAGATCCAAGGCTCCTCCGATGACAGCCATAAGCTAGAAAATAGTGAGGGATATTATATAATAGGGATTTAAAAGTACAAACTTTCTGGCATTTATTGATTACTACAAAGAATTGCTATATGATCATTTTTTACTTTATTTCATCTAGACTACTTTTGCTTTATTTTATTTAACACAAATTTTATGTGGACTATCTATTGCTTTTATCTATTATATATATAATACATATTTTATGCATGCACTACTTTCTGCTTTCTTTTAAATTTTTTATTGCAAAATATATTGTTTTAATTTTATTTAATATATAGTTGACCTATAAATTCAATAATAACTGCAGACATCATAAATTCAAAAATGATGAGAAACAAAGTCAATAATAAATGTGAATATGCATTCTATGCACATTTAATTTATCATTAGATATATATTTGTTAAATAATTGATTATGTTTTATTAAATAAATTATGTTTATTGCAAAATATGTCATTTTCATGACTTTATTTAATATACTTCTGTAACCTTAAACTCAAAAATAAGTGCATACTCTTTACTAATTGGTTTTTCTTTTGTTCAATGGTACGTAATATGCAGTTCTATCAAGTTGAAAGTCTGTACACTATATTAGCATCATTTCAGATTTAATATGCAATTTTTGAATTGTAGTACCTAGGTATAACACAACAGATGAAAAGATTATAAATGAGCTAATATTGAAAACTCCACCTCAACTATGTATGTTCATGCGGTATTGATTATGGATAACTAAAAGCGTAATGAGATCTGGCTTTCATGATGCAAAATAATAATAATAAATTTACTACAAAAACTTCAAAGGCTTAAAACGATAAATACTTAAATCATTAATATTATGGTAATTAATAATATACACAATTTTTAACTAGTAAATACATTTTATTATTTATGATCATCCCTATAGTATATAGCATAAAGTAGAATGTATGAAACTAATTTGTGGTGAAGAAATCCATATTATACTAAAAAATGTTTTGGTCAAGTCATTTAATAATAATAAATTTTCTTATTCCACTTTTGTAGATAAATCATAAAACATTTCTAAGATACATGGTTGAATAAAATAATACACACTACATTTTATTAATATGGCGTAAGATTTTCATTTGGCATAAAATTTGCTTATATTTCATTTGAACAGTGCATGCCTACTTTCAGTATTTGCAATTAAATGCAAAAGAAAATATTCAGAAGTTATGTTTCTATACACTCATCATCATTATTTTCAAACATTATCAATCAACTGTAGGATGAAGGTCACTATGAGTTCAATCCAGTTTCTCAGATTTCTAGTCTCTCTTCATATCACTCCAGCACACTTTATTTCATCCATCCATCTCACATATAATTTTTTTTCTACATTTTTTACAATCTGTTGGAAACCAGTTTTAATATTTTAATTGTCCATCTATTATCATCTCTTATCTTCTAGCAATATGTCTGGCTCAATTCCATTACAATCTCAATTCTTTCTATGATGTTAATAACACCTGTTTGTTCTCTCATCCATTTATTTCATCTCTTGTTACTCCTAACTTACATCTCTTCATATTTCATTGTCTCTGTGTTGTTGTTCTGTTTAGTGTCCAAGTCTCACATCCATAAATAAGAACTGATAAAACACATTAAAACCTTCCTTTACAAACTTATATGTATATTTCCTTCCAATACTAAGCTTTTCTATCAAACACACTCTAACCATAGTCAAAATAAGAGTCATAGATCACTTGACCCTATCTCTTAAGCTTGTAAGTTATACACAATGAGTATTGCCAATTCCTCTACAAGCTTTGTGATAAATGCTTAGCCAGAGCCAGCACTCTGTCAGGAACCCCTCCCAAACCCCTGACCATCGTTTTGTGCTTTGGCACTCCTCAGAAAGGTGTCAGGATAGGTTCAGACACTAGATCTAAAAATACCAACCCAAAGCCAAGCACTTATCTAAAAGTTATCTATTGAGTGGAGAATATCCAACTCAAATAGCTATATGGGGCTGATAGATCTTCAGCAATACCATATATTAGTAGTCTTAGCAATATAAAATTGCATAAGACTTATGGCAGAGACTATAAATAGTCAAGAGTCATAGATCACATGATCCTATCTCTTAAGCTTGTAAGTTATAAACAATGAGGATTGCCATTCCTCTACAAGCTTTGTGACAAATGCTTAGCCAGAGCCAGGACTTAAAAATATCTCTGTCAGGAACCCCTCCCCAAACCCCTAACCATGGTTTCATGCTTTGGCACTTCTCAGAGGTGTCAGGGTAGGTTCAGACACTAGATCTAAAAATACCAACCCGAAGCCAAGCACTTATCTAAAAGTTATCTATTGAGTGGAAAATCTGAAAATTTTCAGACATCTACATGTCTTCAAACTCAGCTATCCAACTCAAATAGCTATACGTAGATGTCTGAAAATTTCAGATTTTCCACTCAATAGATAACTTTTAGATAAATGCTTGGCTTCGGGTTGGTATTTTTAGATCTAGTGTCTGAACCTACCCTGACACCTCTCTGAGGAGTGCCAAAGCATGAAACCATGGTCAGGGGTTTGGGGAGGGGTTCCTGACAGAGATATTTTTAAGTGCTGGCTCTGGCTAAGCATTTATCACAAAGCTTGTAGAGGAATTGGCAATCCTCATTGTTTATAACTTACAAGCTTAAGAGATAGGGTCATGTGATTGTGACTCTTATTTTGACTATTTATAGTCTCTGCCATAAGTCTTATGCAATTTTATATTGCTAAGACTACTAATACATGGTATGGCTGAAGATCTATCAGCCCCATATAGCTATTTGAATTAGATAGCTGGGTTTGAAGACATGTAGATGTCTGAAAATTTCAGATTTCTCCACTCAATAGATAACTTTTAGGTAAGTGCTTGGCTTTGGGTTGGTATTTTTAGATCTAGTGTCTGAACCTACCCTAACACCTCTCTGAGGAGTGGGTTCCTGACAGAGATATTTTTAAGTGCTGGCTCTGGCTAAGCATTTATCACAAAGCTTGTAGAGAAATTGGCAATCCTCATTGTTTATAACACTCTAACCATGTTTAATTCTATGATTAATTTCATCCATTACATTTCTATCTGTAGTACTAATCCCACCAAGATATTTGTAGTTCTTAACTTCTAACTCAGCATTATCAATCTTTATTTTCTTCTTTTGAGAAATCCACTGAACATAATTTACTCTAACATTTACCTATACTTCTACTTTCTTACTTTCATCTGATAATTCTTACAATATTTCCTTAAACTCCAAAACATTATTTTCAAAAATAATTACATCATTTTCAAAATCTAGATGACTTAAATAATCTCCATTTACTTTTATTCTCTTAACTAATTCACAAAATACTTCTTGCAAAACTGCTATAAAAAGTTTTGGAGATATGGAGTCATCCTGCCATATATCCATCTCAATATTGATCTTCCTAGTATCATTATATAATCTAATCATTGCTGTTTCATTTCATATATAATTTTCAGAATATATCAATATCCTATACCTTGATGATCCAATGCTTTAATTACTGAAATGCTAGTGGAATCAAATGCCTTTTCATAATCTACAAATCCAAAGCATAATGGCAACTCATATTCATTGGCCCTTTCTATAACCTCTCTCAAAACTTGGATATGCACTTTTAAATCCAGGTTGTTCTTTTATAGTTAAAATACAAAGTTCACTGTAGATGAATTGTAATTATCATATTTTGAACAGAATTGATGACTATTTTCTGTAATTTTTAATATCTTTTTTATCACCTTTTTTAAATATTAATATGACATTATTCCCATCATCAAATAATACATCTTTATCATTTAGACATTTAGTATATAATTTTGCCAATACTTTTTTCTATTTCTTCACCTGCTTCTTTTAAAATATTGATTATAATTCTATCATTCCTGAAGCTTTTCCCTTCTTCATAGATTTAATTGCATCCTGGACAATTCAGAAAATAAAATAGTTATTTTTTGTTGTTCTTTATTGCTATATAATTCTTGATAAAACTCTTCTACATATTTCATGATGTCATCTCTCTTTTTAGTAATAATTCCTCCTCCCCCCCCCCCTTATTATAGAAATAAGTTTTCTACCAATACCAATATGTTGTTTTATATTTTTGAAACTTATTCTTTTCTACAGCTTTTCTTGATAATTCTCAATTATATTTCCTTACATCATTATTATCTTTTTCAACAATTTTACAAAATTCTAGATATTCAATCTTTCTTAATGCAGTATTTTTTATATTCCTTCTTTTCTTCATAAATTGTCATCTCAGTAGAAATTTTACTGTCAATTGCTGCTTTTTTGTGCCAACTACCTTTGTTTTTATACATTATATATATATAAAGAATATTAATTAACCCAATTGCTTCACAACTAGTCTTTAATGCAAACAATAATGTTATACACATTCAGCCATTAGAAATAAGAATTTGGGATCATGACCAACAATTTAAAGAGGTTTCATTTCCAAGTTTATAATATATGTTGCTTTTATTTGCTGACTGAGAAAAACTCTGACTAAATGGCTTAACTACAGCACTTATAATTTATTTTGTTAAAAATTTTTCAGTTTTTTTCTATCATTAATCTTTTATTGCTCATCCAATCTTTCATAGAAAAAAAAAATTAATATTTATCTTTTAGCAATAAATAGATATATACATAACAGCACCTCTTCTTATATTAATTCTTTTTGAAATGTCTGAAATACATTTTAAAATGAAGAGAAAAAGCACACAATTATATTATAAAAGTATATTACATAATGTATTTCTATTAGAAATGCTGTTTATTAATCAAAAATGATATTATGATTAAGCTTTAAGAAAATACTTCATGTACATAGTATAAGAATTTTTTTTTTTTCAGTTTTCATTCAACGTTTATTACATATATAGATAGAAAACATTGTAATAGCATTACAATGTGTAAACCATCATTTGCATCAATAATTATTTATATTATTATGTAGATAAAATTATGTAATATCTGAATAGCTTTTAAAGATATATTACACTATTTCTCATGAAGAAAAAAAACCATTAAATTTTCCACAATTCAATATTTGACATTGTAGTTGTAAGAATTGATATATTATCAATTTGATAAATAATTTTACCCATCAAATTTAGTTTTAACTACGAAGCATCCATGCAAGAATTGTTACTAGACTATAAGAATACCATGATATGAATGACAATAATTTTATTATTTCTTAGCTGAAACAAACAAGTCTATTTGAATTGCTGATTTTGGTAATCATTTGACAAAGTCTTCCAATAACTGAGAATGATTATCTATCCTGAATATGATTCCTATGATTCACTGACAAACATTCATAACAGCATATTATTCGTATTTTGAAACCAATAACTGAAATATGAATTTAACCTTAAATATCCTATTTATAAAGCTCACAACTGATTATTTAGAAAATAACAGAGTTTTTAGAATTGTTTGAACTTCTGCAGTAAAGATATACTGATAAGTGATTAATCTGATTATTAATTGTCATGTGATAAATTCATTTATGTAAATAATACATTTATTTACTTATTATGACTCAATATATCAGTCTTCAATGATAGTTTAATATGTAGAAAAAAAATATTTTACTTAGATTGTAGATAAAATTTAATTATTTAATGATATAGATAAAATCCTCAAAAATTGGTTTATAAACATCAACCTTCAATTTGCACGCTTACAAGGCTCACTTCAACTAAACTTTAGAATATCATAATGAATAATATTTATCAGATAAAAATATATGCCACTTTGTTCATTTAAGACAAGAATCAATAGCTGATATTCCATGATCTAAGGCAGGGGTCCCCAACCTTTTTGCACTTAAGAGCACATTCTATAATACCGGCCAGGTGGCGGGCACCATTTATTTTTTTCAACCAGATGGTGGGTACCATTTATTTTTTCAATGTAAATTTATAGTTGGATATTGTTAATAATACACATAATGTACAAAAAAATATTTATTTCAAAAATAAAGTATATTTATGCCCTACAATTTGATTACAATATAATACAATAATTTATAAGAAATTTTATAAATTTCATTTATTTGTATCAGATAATTTTTTATCGTGTTCGGATAGCGGCGGGCACACAAAATGGTCTGTGAGCACCATGGTGCCTGCGGATATAGGGTTGGGGACCCCTGATCTAAGGCCTATTCCTCTTAAACATAGCACAATGTATATGTAAACAAAAGGAGTAAATCATTCTCCCCCAGGCTATGACTTAAAAGCACTCTAAATGTTGAACAAAAGATCAAGAATAGAATGTAATTATTTTAGTGAACAATTACTATGATTACTTAATTTACTCTATGGATATAGTATAATTTCTTATATATTTTTTTATTAAAAACTAATATAAAATAGCAAAAATATATTGCACAGTCATAATGCTGCTGCAATTTAAGGCAAAAGATTAATTTCTAAATAAGAATAATTTAATCAATAAATCAACAAATTAACTATTTATTTAAAATCTAATATTTCTCATCTAAATTTCAACGATTTTTTTCTAGAGTTTTTAAAAAGAAATAAATGAAGAACATCAGGCACTGTTTTAAAATATTTCTAAAGTGTCTCAACAAATATGCTTTTGTATTTGTAGTTTATATGATGCTACATACCACCTCCACCTGGCCCAGTCAAAAACTTTATATGATTAATCACTTTAGGAAGTCCCATTTCCATAAATAGCAATGGAAAAAGAATCAAATAAATTGAAAAAAATCATAGGTTCTGCATGCTCATGAAAATCAAGTTTAAAAATTATTAGCAAAAAAAAATTATACAATACCTGTCCCAATTAAGTATTAAAAGCATGAATATCAGACATATTTAAAAAATTCAAATATTTCTGGATAAAATCAGTTTCTATAATCATATATATTGACCAAATTAATTCAAATGAATTTAAACAACTTAGTATTGTTCTAAGAGATTTTCACACAGCTATTCAAATCAGTGAATTGGTTAAACAATACTCAAAGATTATAATCTAGCAACAAAATATTTCTGGTAATATGAAATTTTAAGATCAAATAAATTAAAGTTAAATGTAGTTAAATTTATATTTGTTAAATATTGTTGGGTTCAATTTTTACACCATTAACAAAAGCTAAGAAATCAAATATAATAAAAATCATCCTTCCACTGACCATTCCAACAATTCTAACCAAAATTACTTTTATGTATCACATCTACAAAAAAAAATACTCAGAATTCCAACCAACAACAAATTTCTATTGATTTGGAGGGGAAAAAATTTCTCTTTTATTAAAAAATTATTATATGTGATGAGATTCAAACATATGATAAATAAATAAAAAATGTTATTAGAAGATTTAGAATGCAAATATTCACAAAAAAGGTAGTTTTTTAAAAAAATAATATTTAGCCTTATTATTACCTAGTGCGCTTTCAATATATTTTTACTATATCATATTTATGGCATATAGTGATGAGATTTAACCACACCACTATATGCCATGATATAATATAGTAAAAATATATTGAAAGTATGCAAGGCCGTAATAAAGCTAAATATTATTTTTAAAAATGATCTTTTCTGTGTATATTTTCAGTTTACCAAATATTACGTTGGCTCAAAAATGAAGAAAAGTAGTAACAATTGAATTATAAAAGATGGAACATAAGGGAAACTCAGAAAATATATTTCATGATTATCATTTCAACAAACAATACATTGACATAAGACAATAAAGCCAATTACTCAAGGCTTTAATAGGTTTATAAATGTAAATAATAACAATCAACGCTTTAGCTTTCAACAACTTCAACCTATAATCAACCTCCTTTAATAATCTTTAGTGTCTATATAAACATATCAGACCACAGATAAAGGTTGTCTTGTCAACAAATTGAAATTGTTGATAGCTTAAAGATTGATTGTTATTATAATATACTGAACTTTTTTAATTGGTTTAATAGATTAATTTCTCTTAAAATTAAAGAGAATGAAAAACTTACAATATAAAAAAAAATTCAAAAAGCAAAGAACAATCATATGAGTACTAGAATTAAACTATAATAAAATATTTTTATTTATTTCTTTTTTTTAACATTCTAAGATATTTTTTATAATGAAAACCATAACAACTTTTATTAAAATTATTTAATATTTTTGTATCTTTTTGTTTAAATAAAGTCTTATCAGCACCAGATAATGAAAATTAAGGTAATTGTAAAGAAAGTAAAACTACTTCTATATTCAAATTTGCTGGCTAAGGTAAGAAGAAATGGCAAAAATATAATGGAAAACTAAATTCAAATGAGAAGTGATTAGTTGATTATCAATCAGAAAAGAAGCCAATAAACTATCGCTGATAACTGATGCATTTTTACAATCATCTGTTCGGCTATGGTTTTTGGCTATAATATTTCATAACATCTGTTGATCCACGTTAATGAGCATTGTTTTATGATTTTACTTGATTCTAACAAATTGCAATGGCCTATCTTTATGAACATAGCATCATGCTTGAGATTAACAACTAAAAACAATAAATGGAGACTAATCAAATGCCAACAATATGAGTTATGGTTTTCATTATAAAAAATATCTTAGAATGTTAAAAAAAAAAAGAAAAAATTTATTATAGTTTAATTCTAGTACTCATACGATTGTTCTTTGTTTTTTGAAGTGTATATGAAAGAATAAGCAATATATATATGAATATGAGTTCTAATGTCCATTTTTTTTTTCAAACTCTTATGAAAATGATATTAACTTTCTGCTAGATAATTCCTACCACTGTAATAGTTTAATTGCAATAGGCAAAAAAATATGTATTTATGCTCCTAACTTTGGTATTAAGTTTATTAATTTATTAATTTCTTTTCTGAATTCAAAAATAAAAAAACATTTTCAATTTGAAATTGCTTTAAAAAAAACTAATTTTTTTTAATTTTCCATTTCTGAAATAGATGGAGATAGCTTTTATACTGTTAATAAAAAAGAAGACAATCTGATCCATTTAAATAAACAACCAATTTTTTCTCACAAAATATGCAAAATCACAAATCTGATTTCCCTTAGTATGGTAATTTTTAAAATAAAGAACATTTCTATAATAGATAATTTCATAAGTTCCAAATATTAATATTACTTAAGTCTACAAATAAATGGTAGTTAAAAAAAGATAGGACTCTAGAATACAAATTGCTACAATTGAAAAAAATTTAAATTTAACATTATCATTTAAACTTAAATGATAATCGATCAAAAACTTTATTGAAAGAACAAATTACTAAATATACAACTACATAAAACAAGATATATAGCTATGCAACTTTTTTCTAATATATAAGTATTTCTAATGAATACCAAAATAGAGATATACTTCATTAGCAAGTTGTTAGGATGCATTCAAATGCTAAAATTGTTGAAACTTTTGAATAATATTTTATTTCAATTATCCAACAATTTCTTTACATGTTAATCTCTAACTTATCAAATATAATTGATTTTTAAGATCCAAGGTTATTTTATTATATTCTTTTTTTGCTGCTATTTGATAATTTGAGCATCACTATTATTTTAACAGTGGATAGCAATTGTAATTACTATTGTACTTAGCCTACAAATAGCTTAGCAAAGGTAACATTCAAGTAAGTCTTGTAAATATGTTTTGCCTCCTATGATGATATAACATATATGAAAAAAAAAAATCATGAGTTTGTTAATAAAAAAAATGACTTATAATTTGGAGAAAATTTAATTCAATTTCACTAACAAAAGACCTATCCTATCTCTTCTTTTATCCACTTGTACAATGGCGGTTTGTGTGTAGGCACTGCTGCACCTCCTATAACATTCAATATAATAAGTTTTTTTTTCTTTATTTATACTTGTACATTGTATAATCTTAATCTTGATGTCAGTAGCCATCCCCTAGTTCATAAAAAAAAATTATAATTTTTTTTATATGAAACTGTGTACTTCACAGTTCCAGAGACACATTTGGCTGTTGAGCGCATGCGCACATATCCGAGATAAGAAGGTGCACACTAGGTAGAGAAATTGTTGCTCATGCAGTAATTCTTCCTTTATATTTGTACAAAGTCAGTAGCCATCTACTAGTTGATGAAAAATTTACAAAAATCATTGTGTGTGCTTCACAGTTCCAGCGATGCATTGCTCAACTGTTGAGCGCATGCATACACAACCAAGAAAAGAAGCTGCATGCTAGTTAGGTAAAGCACTGTTGCTCATGCAATGCCAATTCTGTTGTGCAAGTGTAAGGTAGTGTTTCTTTTTGACTTAGCATATGTTGTGTTTAAAAACCATGCACCATAATTATTGAATGTGATAAAGTATAGAATTAGGTTATTATCATGATTCCTGCTATTCTCTTTAATTCATAGTTTTTTCTCGTTCCTTTATTTTACAGAAAATTTAAATAATTTAACCACAGTCTTCTTGCATCCCCAAGAAATAAGTTCTGTGACTGTAAATTAATTTCAACAGTTTAAGTTTTCAAATTTGTCTCTCCATGAGAAAGTTACATTTAAGTAAAGAGGCCATTCAACACCTGATATTCAAATATCTCATCCAGGAATAAGTAACAACAAAAAGTATATTCATAGCTTTAATTCTGAATGGTAACAATGAAAAAATTGGTTTTGCAGTTATGAAATAAAAAAGGTATTGATTTGCTTCCCATGTTTGCTGTTTAGAGGTAATGTAGCATGGTCAAAAGACTATTTTAGAAATATAAACAAAATGAAAGAAAAAAAAAACTAAAAAAACATGCTGAAAATGTGGTTTCACTGTCACTTTTAGGAAACAAATAAGGCAAAACTTAATGACTTTCAATCAATGAGCATAACAAAGATTTTTTTAAAAAAGTGAAATTTTATCCAAACCAGTATACTGTACTTTCTTTCATGGAAACTTTGAAACTCCCTTATGTGGACATGATGAAAAAGACAATTCAGTAAATCCAAAGATATTTAGAGGATTAATAAATTTTGCATTTAAATTAGATCCAAATTTGAATAATCACTTAGAAACCATCATTCAGAATGATACTTGACTTCCTGTTGCAAATATAGCCTGAGGAGATAAGGACAGAAATTAGAGAAGTTTCTTTTGTAGCTGTTGTGGCTGACGACACAAATGATGTTTTGGAACACACTCAAATAAGTCATTTTTCTATGGTATATGTTGAATGAAAAAATATTCAAGCACTTTTGGGGATTATTTTTTCCAGAAAATCAAACTCCTGATGGCATATCAAACTAGAACAATTACACATAATCCTTCAAGGATATGGACAAAAGCTGATAGCTCAGGCATTTGATGGTGCAAAGGTCATGAAAAACAAAAAAAGCAGGAGTTCCAGCAAAAATAAAAACAGCTTATAGTAATGCACATTTCATTCATTATGCACTTAAATTTAAATTTAATAATGATAAATGCTGCAAATATTACACGGAAAGCAAGACTATTTTTCTCTTAACATTTTGGCTATTCCAACACTCTTCTCAATATCATCAAAACATGTACCCATTTTCAACAAGTAGTATATGGATGTCAGCATTCCATATCCATTCCCTACAAGGTGGAAGTTTAACATATTTGATAGTAAACAGAGTTCACAAAAATTTGCAACCTTTAAAAAGCTACCTTACTAAAATTCAGTCAACATCAAATGCAGATCAAACCAATGTAAAAGTAACAGGAACATTAAAATACCTGAATGATAATAAATTTCATGTTTTGGTTAGAGCTTTTTCATCAGATTATGCCTCATGTTGAAGTAATTTAGAACCAAACGCAATCTTGAGAAATTAGTGTGTTTAAAGTCGATGAATATATAACAGATTTCAAAACTGCTATTTTAGAAATACTGTGAGAATCCTTCAAAGACATGTAACTGTATATGTTGATATAACTGACATATTTTTCCATTCAACAAGAAAATCTTCACTAGTTTTAAAAATAAACTGCCAGCAGAAGATAATACTGACCACTGAAGCATATTCCATGATTGGTGAAGAAAAGCTTGATACTGAACTAAAAGTATTCTACTGTAGACCCGATATGCATGAATATTGCAAAATAATTGAACTGCTGAAATTTATCTTGGAAAATAATCTAAACAATATTCTTAGTAAAATTATGAAACTGATAAAAATCCTCTTGACAATTTCCAAGAGTACATCAGAGCCAGACTGCTGCTTTTCAACACTGAAAAGAATAAAAACTTTTCTAAGGAGCATTATTAATTCTGAAAAACTAAATGCACTTGCAATACTTTCAATAGAAAAAAGTTTCCTCAACAGTCATCCAGAGATCAAGAAGAAAATTATTAATCTTTTTGCTCAAAGTAAAACAAGAAAAATGGATTTTGTTTTGAAATGAATGGATCAAGCTTGACCTACAACAATTTTGGCAGTAAATAAACAAAAAATTTTGTTTAGAATTTTATCAAGTTTATATATACATTTTCTTTTGTTTTGACTAAAAATTTTCTGAAGCAGCACACCCACAAATTTTAGTTACCAGATATTTGTAACACGTTAGTGGGCAAAATGACTAAATCACATCATGGCTGTTATATATATAAAAATATATGACCAATTCTATGCAAATTTTAATGACCTATTTTTAATAATTTTGAGAAACATCCATAGATATTTTTCCAGGAAATAATCTTAAAACAACTCTGTTCAAAGTTTAAAAGAATTGTAATTGACAAATCAGATAATAATAATAATAATCATACAATTTCAAGCATAGATATTTCATACATTATACTTATACTGAAAGAGAAGTATAAATGACCATCTATTTTTTTCTATTCTAATTGACGATTAAAAATTCATGCTTATAAAGCATCATATGTTACTAAATTAATGAAATTAGAAGAATTAAGAATGGCACAATTTTATCAGATAATAGCTTACCATAACTAACGCCTAAGAATATGTGCATTCTTATTTCATTATACAATATGAGGCATGAATGAAAGATCACTAGTCAGCAAACAAATTATTGTAAATCTAAATTTTTATTTGAGAAAAATTATAAATTGAAATGAACACTGAAGCATCCAAATGAAGGTATGACAGAATTGGAGTAATATTTTGATTAACAAAAAATATGTATTTCAAGATAGAACATCCTTAATAGAAGTGATCATCAATTAGTGAGATGTAAGATTTGCAATAATGCAAAATTAAAGTCGGAAACTATTAAAAATGATAGTGATCTCTTAATTTTCAGAAACATTCTGACTTTGAAGATGATTCAGACTTAAAAATTAATAATAAGTTAATTGATACTCTAATAAGAATTACAACAATAATAAGTGATATAAAAAAAAAAAACTATTAATCAGTAACATTTCAACTGAGACAAGACAATGTATGAAAATATATATTTAAAATGATCTCTTAAAAATAGTTAAATACCTGGAATAAAACTGTAAATGAGAGGGAAAAAGCTACAGAAGAAAATAAAAAGTTCAAATGTATAAAACAACAACTTTGTATTGGAAGAAAAGTTATTACTGCAATAAATAAAAAAAAGAGAACTTATTAAAAAGAGAAAGAAATATGTGGGGAAAGTTCTACAAAGAACTGCATAGTAATAAATATCAAGAATACAAAGTAAGCACTATAATTACTATATCTGAAATGCCAAACATCTTAAATGAAATGATGAGAACAAGCAGTTAAATCTACGAAAAAGGGAAAAACTCCAGAAAATGATGGAATTATTACTGACATTTTAAAAGAAAATAAAGAAATAGAAAAACTGTTGGCAAACTATTTATCAAATAACTAAATGATAAAAATGTACTAGATAATTAAAAGAACACAGTAGTAATATTGATATTAAAAAAGGTGATAATATATTAGAAAATACAGACCTATCAGTCTTCTATCAATTCTATTTACTCAAGATAATTATAATGCATCCACAGTGAACTTTGGATTCAAATCATCCAAAGAACAAGCTGAATTTAAAAGTGAAAATTATAGAAAGGATCAGTGAATATGAGTTACTATTATGCTTTGTAGATTATTAAAAGCCATTTGATTCTAAAAACTTTTCTACAGTGACTAAAACTTTGGACCATAGAGATAAGAACCCAGAATATTGTCATATTTCGAATAACATTGTTCAAAATGCAACTGCATTGATTAGATACATTATGATATCAATAAGATTTACAATTGTATGTGTAAATGATAGGATTATCCCATATCTCCAAAACATTTTACATCAGTTTTACAAAAAGTATTTTGGGGATTAAAAATGAAAAAATAAAAATTCACAGAGATTATTTATATTATCTAGATTTTGTAGATGGTGTGATTGATTTTCTAAAATGCATTGGAGCTTCAGAAAATGTTGGAAAAATAGTCAGATGAAAAAAAGGCAAATGATAAGATTGTTTATACAAACAATGCATCAGTTCCAGAAAATGTTGAGTTATCAGATGAAAAAAAAAAGGAGGACTAATAATAAATACTAGTAATGTGGAATGAATTTTTTTAAGTAAAAAATAAAGATTGATAATGATTCATTAGAAGTTAATAACTACAGTATTTTAGTCAAATTATTAATACAAATGGAAACATAACAGATGAAATTAATAATAGAAATAAACTTGGATGGAGAGCTTTTGATAGAAATAATATTTAAAAAAATATGATTAAAATTTTTAATAGATATATTTTTCCAAATCTTACGGATGAGACTTCAACACTCAGAAAAGAACAATAGAAACTTCAAATCATTCACCGAAGTATAGAAGGATGTATGTTGGGAATAAAAAGGAAAGATAGGAAGCAAAATACTTGAGTGAACAAACGAGTATCACTGACATTATTGAAAAAATTAAAATATTAAAATGGAGCTGGGCTAGATATATTGCTAAAAGAGATAATGATAAATGGACAGTTGAACACTTAAGTTGAATCCCAAGATTGTAATAAAAAACTTACAAATAAACAACATAACAGATAAATGAATATAATAAAGAAATTTGTTGGTGTAATGTAGAGAAATTATGGATCGCAAATACCAAATCAAATTCATAAATATCTTCAACCTGCAGTTGATTGATGTTTGAAAATTAAGATGATACTTATGCAATATATCACTAACACAAATTATGACTTAACATCTTACTATACTTTTTAGCTTCAAATAAATTAGGCTATAAGTACATCTCACAACTTTTCCTCCACAGTCCTCTAATTCAGTGTTACAGTCTTGCACAATATAATTTCTTGATTTTTAACAGTATATTATATATTTTTATTCTTTAATTTATTTATCATTTTAATATTTCAAATGTAAGGATTGTAAAATATCTAATTATGGAAATTATTTTTTCCATAAATATATATATATTCCGCATTTAAATTTGACATACTACGTAAGATTTTTACTTTTTTCAAATTATAACTACTCTTAACCATACATAAACATAGATAGTATCATCATTATTCTTCCAAAAATGTAGGCTCAGTATATCAATGCTATAAATCTTTCTAAACTTTCCATGCTCTAGCATTCAACTGCTTTTAAATATCTTTTTTAGCCAACACTCATTTTCTTTCTTTTATTTCTTTAAAAAACTATCACATCCTTCATAATCCATCTGTATTTAAGAATATGAATGATCCAATTTCTTTTCTGCTTTATTATTTCTGTAATAAATAAACTCATTATTGTAAATTCCAGCATTTCAGCTTATCTTTTCAATTCTTAACCAAGTTCACAATTCAAAAACATCCATCTTTTCAAGTACTTCTAAACATCCAAAATTAAGTTCCATATTAAGATGCACTTCAAACAAATGCTTAAATCTTTTTTCTCAATTTCGGCTTTAATGTTATGGGTGAGGGAAGGTATCTGCCTTTATTAAAAACTTATATAGCTGCTACATTTCTCATTTCTAATATTTATTGTTCCTATGATCAGACAACATCCTAAATACTTAAAAAAAAAAAAAACTTTTTCTAAACTTCTTGATCAAATGTCAATTTTTTTTTTTTTTCAAATTAAGCTTCCTACATATTTCATCATTCCTGATTAATATTTTGTAAAACTCATTTATGATATATGCAAGCACTGTCATTTCATCAGCAAAGCTTATACAATAAACTTTAACATTCCCCAATGTTAATTAACAATATCAAAATTATACTCATTAAAAACTGGATTAGATAAATATTAAACAAAAAAAATAGGTAGTAACACCCATATCTTACAACTTTTTTTAGAATATATCTTTCTACAAGTAAATTAATCTTTCAAATTTTTTTTTTTTAATTTGAATACTTTTTTTAATAATCAACTCTCCTTTTTCTTTAGACTTTTCTACTTCAAACTAACGTCAATAGAGTAATTTCCTCTTTCCACATTCACAACAGTCCTTATAATTCCAATTGTATTTCTTATTCTTGGTCTGTTGCTTTTTCTAACTCAAAATTTTTATTCTAGTATAAACATCTTATCTTCTATAAATGTTTATACAATATTCTCAATATTACTTTAGATACATCTGAGATTGAACTTACTGTATTAGAACTTTCCTTTAATGAAACACAATTATTCAAAGACTATTAAGCCAATCTCATGACTCAGAAATTAAACTACAAATATTAACTAATTCCTATCCCATAAGATTTAGAATCATTCAACTAGAATTTTGTCAGTTCATATTATATTGCTTGATTTCAATTACAGCTTTTATAAAATCATATTTCATTTCATTCTTATATGTATTATCTTATCATAGGAGAGATTAGATTATTTCTAATATAACATTCTTGCAATTCTACCCCCCTCCCCCCCGATTAAATCAAATCCATCTTCCCTATGTAATTTATCTCACTTTATTCTTCAACATAAATGATGTATCCATCACATCTCAAATTAAAACAGGCAAAACTCTCTATACGTATTGCCATCCAGTGCAAGCCAGAGTAATCAATCAATGGATGCCAGAAGGCTTGTGTAATATATATAGAGAGAGTTTTGCCTGTTTTAATAACAATTAAGAGCAACGTGATGTTCACATCTCAATATATTTTTACTTGTTATAGAATTTATATTTTCCTAACTTATACTTATCTGTGATGTCCCTATAAAATATACAACCAATTATGTGGCAGCTTCATTTGAGTTAATCTTAATTTTGTCTATTTGTTTGAATTTATATTTCTAATTCTACTGCTTTTATTTATAATTCTTATTTTCTATCCAATAATTTTAAAAACTTATTAATATTCTCTTTTCTTTTTTTTTTGCTTAGAGCTGGGATATCCAATCCATGGCCAGCATGCAGACCAATACAAATTTGTAAACTTATTTAAAACATTGAGATTTTTTTTTGTGTGATTATGTGTCACAACGTAACTAAAATAAATGCACGTATGCTGTCAAATATCCCAAGTTTTATAATGCCCTCTTTTTTTTTTTTTTACTGATATAATAATAATAATAAAAACACTCAATGATTTATTACTTAAGGTATGTACATTTTCTATATTAATAATCACAAAATTGAAACCTGCTCATTGAAAGATTCCCCAAATGAGCAGCTGCATAATTAGGATTATTATGTGAGAACTTTTTTGCTTATCTGTGGTGGCAGATATCACAAAAATTATGCATAAAACTTTCTGCTTATCAGCTTTTGGTAACCTTTGTGTATCTAACATGTGGTCCAAGACAATACTTTTTTTTCCAACATGGTCTAGAGATGTCAAATGGTTGTTCATCCCTGGTTTAGAACTTCAATATTACCATTATTAAGTTTTGTTCTAAATCTATAATAGATAATCCTAAAATGTTTAAATACTATTGAAAGTTGAACTAATTTTGAACAAATCTATCATTATCATTACTAACACTCATAAATAAAATATGGATATTTTAATTCCAGATGGAGGGAAAAAATATTAAAAAAGAATAAAAAGTTAAATGAGTTTTGCAAAAACTATGCACATCAATTAAACCACAAGTTCACATTTGTCATATTCTGATTCATTAACTGATATGTTGAGATGCTGTATTTTTCTGATGCAATAATTTTCTTTTGAAAGATTTCAACATTGTGCCTAGTTATAGTTCTTTGTATTTTATCTTAATTATATCTTTCCAATGAAAACAATATTACATCTTTTTAGTACTAGTGCTTAAGTTAATCTGTATAATATAAAAAAAAAAAAATCTATCTTCTACAAAAACTGACAGAGTTCACCATAAAACTTTTTGAGGAATTTTATTACTATTTATTCACTTCTCACGTTCAATCCAATGGGGATATGAGTTTAGAATAATACAAGAAGTCCTATATGCAAATCAACATATAAATCCTAATTTATACTGTATTGCATCTCAACATCATCCTATTTGAACATTTCATATGATGAAAGACTCTATCTTTTATTTTGCTAAATGTAGTAATTAAACATTATTCTGTGTTGCATCCAACATTCATGTCTACATTTCATATTCTCAAGGTAATAACGATCTAAGTTAAAAGTTGCTGAATATTTTTTTCCATCACTGGCTAAATGAGCTTTTCTGAATTCTAAATTAAAATATTTATAGGCATCATTCAAACATAAAGAATATTTTATAGATTCATTATTTGAATCAGTAAAAGCAGCACAGCCATCAAGATAAGATACTATAAATCTATAAGCTTTAAATCAATTCATATTAAAACATTTCATCACCAAATATATATTACATTTGAAATCACTATTCTAAAAAGATAAATCAACTTTGGATCTACTATAAATCCCTGTTTAAAACTAATTTCATTTCAAATGCTTTACAGTTACCATTAGCAATATTACTTCCTTTTATTCTAGCATATAAGAAGCTGTAAATATAAGTTTATGTGGAAATTGAGCTATTGTAATTTCAACACTGTTATAAACCTTTTCAATAAACTGAATTAATTTCTAGGCTAAATCGATAAAAGCAATATATAAATTGAATCTTTGCTTATGACTCTTGCATATATTTGACAATAACAATTAAATCTCACATGATCACATACTGTATGGAGAGTTTTGCTCTGTTTATCAACAATTAATGTGCTAGTATAGGAAATGTGATCATCTGATGCTTAATGGTTTAACACCAATCCTGCCTAATAGGATAGTGGTGGCTATGGTTGTAAAAGAGCCAAAGACACCAAAATGTATGGGTGCTGAACTGAGTTCAGACCCATATAACTATATAAGCTATTGAGCTTAGATTGAAAATATTTTTCATGTTTTCAATTTCATTCTCATAGTTTTGTAGTTAAGTAGAGATAAAAGGTGGTTGCTAGAGGGTTGCATTAGATCCTAAGATCTAGATGCAGTGCTCTCAGATCCAAAGCTCCTCACTGACGAAGGCCACAAGCCAGAAACTAGTCTGGGGATATTGGATGAGTAAGCATTGGATAGGGATTTTATGCACAAGCCTTCTGGCATCCATTGATTACTCTGTTTAGCACAGGTGGCAATACTGTATGGAGAGTTTTGCTCTGTTTATCAACAATTAAATCTATAGTGCTTCTTGATTCTCTAGATTGGAATCCTAGTAAATTTTTGATAATTATTCACCTATAACTAGAAATAATCTATCCAATAAATTATTGAAAATATCTTGGCTGTGATGGACAATATTTCATTATAATTATTTCAATCATCATAAGCCTTTTGTTCTTATAAAATGAAATAATAGAAATATCCTTAAGATCAATTTATAAGCATATATTTTTTAAAAATTTGAAGTTTTGAAACTATTGCTATACCATTTTGAAATTACTCCAAAATATCAGGATATGTCACCCACAGATTTAATACAATTATGATATCATTTTTCATGTCTATATATTACTTTCAAAGTATCACAAAAAGATTTAATCTGACCATTATTAGCAAATCACTATATCTGCTTTATAACTTTATTTTAATCATTTTTAAACCTGAACTTCTCTCTTAACATCTTTAAACAGTCAGTTCCTAACTTACATAAATAGTTTGATCCACAACTTTTTATATAATTTTGTTTATGCAGAAGTTGGGAAAAAATATGAACTTTTATTGCTGACATATTAAAGCAGGCCTAGCTAATCTGTAGATGTGTCCCAACATGTTAAATTTTGCAAACAGCTGGATATTTATCTATCAAAATTAATTTCATTTAATTTATGCTTGTTTCTATTCTTATTGTGAATAGTCATTTTAAAATTTATTATATATTTATTTATTTTTAATAATACTTTAATATATAAAATTTGTTTTATAGTCAAACAAATAACCTTTGATCTGATTTTCCAACGACAGAGATGCGCATGTATTAAACAGGCCAATGGATGTGACCATATCAGCAGAAAATTGTTTCATGAATATTTGTAAACAAAAATATTTAAAAAATGCTCAATGCACAGAATAACAACAAATACATAAAAGTGCATTAGAATCTTAACTTTAATAGTGAGTGAATATGATAGGTGAATTATATATTTTGAAAAATAATTGTGAAATTTATCTGAATATGAACAAGGTAAAGTAAATATATTTTTATTTGAGAAATTAAAAATTAAATTAAATTTGGTTAACAAAATATAAATATCCTATTCTTGAAAATTGTAGTAAATATTTTCAAGTTATGTTTTCACACTCATTATTATTTTTAAACAATTTAATTTATATATACATTTATCAGTTAAATTTAATTATTTCAATTTGTATCTATTAATATTTATGAAATATTCATAAATTAATTATTTACATCTTTCAGAATGAGTTTGAATAAAAGTGTGTGTAGTGACTGTATTCAAGGAATACAATTTAAAAAATGTCAAACAGTATTTGCTAAATATGTAAATGTCAGTAAAGAAGTAAAAAAAATTAAACTGATTATGCTTAAATCACAGCTAAAGATTCCACAAATTACATTCAATGCAACTTTACAACAACCATCCAATATTGTGAAACCAATCTATTCAAGTTGCCTACTGGCTTGCAAAAAAATGAAACCATTTTTAGATGAGGAACTAGTGAAACAGCGTTTACAAGCAATCATAAAAGATGTTTTGCTATGCATATACTTAATGACAGTGAAGCTAAAATTCAATTATGTTTATGAGACTGAGTACTGAATTTCAAAGCTTATATTCTGGAATTCTGAAAGAGCACCAATATTTCTAACACAGTTCATCTGGTGATATTTGTTTGTGGTGTTAATGATTGTTTTTAAATAACTGAAGAAATGTTAAATCTTTTAAACTTAAAAGATACCATTAGAGTAGAAGATATTTTCTATTCAACTGAAAACTGTCTTATCAAAAATAACTTGAATTTCAAAGCACTCAGGCATACCAACAAATAGAGCAACAGTTATGATGGTTAAAAATAAGGTAGCTGTAATCTTACTCATAGATAAACTGGAATCAAAAGCCACTAAAAGCAGTGATGTATTTGTAAATCACTGTTCAATACATCAACTAAATTTATGTGCACAAATATTATCCATAAATCACATTATAAATGTTGTAAAAAGTCAATTACATTTGATCACATGCACTTCAGCATTAACAATTTAAGAAATTCCTTAATGAATTAAATTCAGAATATAGCAATATAATGTATTTTATTAATATTAGATGGCTAAACCAATGAATGAGTCTGAAATGATTTTTTTTTTTTACTTTATGGGAAGAAGTTGATATATTCATGACTAAATGAAAAAAAAAATGGTTCCTGAATTAAGAAATAATGATTGTCAGATTTATTTTTTTTAGTACTGAAAAAAATCAAACTAATAAAGAGTTGCAAGGGAGAAATAATCTAATAATTAATGCTTGCAATTGTATAAATGCATTTCACAAAAAATTACAGCTATTTGAAAGTCAGCTTAGAAATAATAATGCTGTACACTACTTCCATGTAATAAATAATTTCAGGAAAGATAAGAATTCTTCAAAATATGGTGATGAAATATACACTATTATCAATATGATAAAGATTTTTAAAAAATATGACAAAATATTTGCAATATTCTCTTTCCCATTTGATGATAATGTGAACACTCTTTCTGAAAACCTGCAAATGGAATTAATAAACTTACAGTGAATGCTGAATTAAAACACGCATTTTTTTTCAAAAATTAAATTTTCAAAAAAGAAAAGTCATGCTTCATTAACTGATGAAATCTACAAAACAAATTAGGATGTAAAACAAACATGGAAATAGATTTAAAAAAATTAAAACAAAAGAAAAACAAATATCACATTAATTTAGTTTTATTTGCTTTTGCATTTATAAGAACTAAAAATAAATAAATAATAGCTTTACGAGTTAATTATTTGTATTCACATTTTTTAAAACCATGTAGGCACTGATATAGCTAGAATTTTCTCTTGGGGTCACTTCTCTAAAAAAATTTAGATGCACAAAAAATTGTACATTTTTATATATAGTATATTATAAAAATCCATACCCACACTATAGTCTTTTGAGGGTGGGAGTTAAACCACAAACTTTCATTGACTATACCTATGAAAGTAGATATAACAACATGTGGCCCACAAAAAGGTAACTGATTATCAAAGTTGCCCATAAAGACATTTGAGTTGGCCAGGTGTGTATTAAATGATTTCTTTAACTGATTATATTTAGATTATTAGTCTATATTATTCGAAACATTATATTTTAATAATACTTAAAACATTGAGTGCCCTGTAATTAACAATTTTATACTTAATAAGATTTGTTTTGCTACTAATGAATGCAAAAAAGATCTCTTTTTTTTTGTATTGTTAAACTGAATTATTATTCGATTTTTCAAAAATGGAACAAAAAAACAAAATTAGTTTGCAGTTAAAAATTGAATATAAGATCGATCTCTCTCACCATTTCTTTTTGTACAGCTGGGCTAAATTATTATTAATTTAAACAATACGATAAAGAAATCAAATTATTTTTCTTCTATAAATTATCTTATTTTTTTTGTATATATAGTCAAAATTATTAATGTTAGAATAATATTATAAAGAAATGGATAGTTGCTAATGAATGATATTTTTCATACCACTAAATTATTCAACTTTGGATTATATATGTATGAAATATTTTGTACTTTTTGAATATATATATCAGATAATTTTTGCATAAATATAAAATTGCATATTGGTCTTAACTCTTGTCCATAATCTACTATAATCTTCTCTATTCTATCCTACCATATTATAGTCCACCATTATCATTATATAACATTTTGTATCTACTTTATTTGTACATACTATAGCATTCCAACCACCAGCACCCCCTTTATCATTATACATCAACTATTGTATTTCTTTTTCTTTATTTTTTTGTCATTTCTACTACTATAAATTCAACATCTTTTCAAAATATTAATTAGTCATTATACATTCCTGTAAAATCAATTGGTCCCTTATAGCAACTTTGTTTTACGACCAACAACATATTTTTAACAAATTATTATATTAATATATAAAATATCATCTCTTCCTCTTGCACATAAGACAATTCCTAACAACTATATATCTTTAATGCTAACTCTGTCTTCATATTTCATTTCTGAATCCATTTGAGATTTATTTTGCAGAAACTTATAATATCAAAGTTTTTCCTATTTATTTCTAATAATAAATTTATTACAGATTTTATTCATGATTCTGATATTTCATATAGTAATTTTAATAATGGAATCTAAATTTAAAGATTTAAAAACTAGACTGTAAACTAGAATGATGAATTCAATAGCAGGACATCTAACTCCTGCAAGACTAATATTATACTGTTTTCCTCTGAATTATACATATAAATATTTAATACAGAGAGCATACCAATAGCTCAAACAAGCTCTTAATTCCAGCTACTCACTGAGGTAAGCCATAAGCTCAAAACCAATTGGTCTGGGGATAAGAATGTTCCGGATAGAGATTTTAAATCTTTTCCCTTACTGCACTTATCAATTAAGAGCTTGTTTGAGCTATTGGTACGCCCTCTGTATTACATTTTTGTAAATACAAGCTTATAAAAGCAATGTCACATTATATATGACTTGTTTTATGGATTATTACATAAATATTTATATATACACAATAAAAGTTTTACACATAACATTAAAGATAATCTTACATTCAAATTGTAATTTTTCTATAACTTTAAATAAATGTATCAATCAATAAAAATATAAATCACTTTCTTAATAAAAAAAAATCTAAATAACCAAAATGATTTTAGATTAAAATACTTGAAAATAAAAGCAACAAAAAAAGTTCATTATTAAAATTTCAAAATTTAAATAATTTAATACATATAAAGATAATATACTATAACTAAAAAAAAAGGATATAAGCAAATTCAATCTTTCAACAACTCACAACTGTTTTTCTATCTCTTTACAAAGCACTATATATAGAATAAATCTTCATGCATCACGTTTTGTTTCAAAAAAAGTAGCATATGTAAATATGTAAAGAATGTAGATCAAATTCTCATAAGAATAAAAATATATATTGAAAAAATATAGCAAGCAATATGAGTAAATAACAAAGTACTGCATTGTTATGGATTGTTTTTAGCCATAATTAATGAGTCTCTTAAAGCTTAATCCAGTTTCTCTGATCCATAAACTCTCTTCAGATCACATCAGCAAACTTCCTAATCTCATCAGTTTCATTTGTAGTCTCACTCTAATCTTTTACCATTTCTTGGGATCCAGTTTAAGACTTCAATTATTCATCTATTGATTCTTCCGACATGTCCAATCCAGTTTCATTTCAGTCTTAATTCTTTAAATTATGTTAGCAATACTTGATTGTCCTCTAACCCATATATTTTATTTTCGATTTCTTCTAAACCATTCCATCCATTATGTTACTATCTATATTTAAAATCTAACCAAGATATTTATAGTTGTTAAATTCTAATTCATTATTATCACCTTATTTTGAACTGCCATTGAATTTTATTACACTTCAGCATTTACTTTTAGTCACATTTTCTTGTTTTTCTCTAATAGCTCTTATAATATTTAGTAAGTAAGCATATAATCTATAAATGTAAATGACTTAAGTAATCATTATTTTTTAGTCCCTTAATTTTTCAATTTAATACACAAAATACTTCCTGTAAACAACAGAAAAAGATTATAGAGATATAATTATCCTTTTGTAGATCTTAGTGTCCTTATGTAGTTTAATAGCTGCTGTTTTAATGATAAATATTTATCATATATAATAACACAGCAAAGGTACATCCACTTTTTCTTTTAAAATATATATGTTCTACAATAATATCAACAAATTAAAAATCCTTCTCCCTTTTTCTTTTCAAAAACTTTATTTTTTTATCTCAATACGAACATATATATACATTTATATAATACAAAACTCCAACGTTTCAACTGTCCTTGAAAATGACTGTATGAGATAAAACAGTTTTTGAAAAGAAAAAGGAGAAGGATTTTTAATTTGTTGATATTAATGATAAATATTCTTAAAAATTTGACAATATTCTACATCTAAGTATTATTGATCCAAAGTTTTAATCATCGTAAGTAATACCTATAGAATTAAAAAGTCTTATCATAAACAACAACCTAAAACAAAATTTTAATTCCTAATTACTGATCCTGCCATCAGTTTTCTTAATACTTCCAACGTCATCTTTTTAAATCTAGTTTAATCTTTTGATTACTTTAAATCCAAATTTTTCTATATATGACTTTATAATCATCTTAATAAAGAATTTGTACAAAACTGTTAGAAAATTGATGTCTGTAATTTCTAATATCTTTCTTAGAAATCAATATCATAAATGCATTCTTTCAATCACTTGATATATTTTTATCGTTTAGACATTTGGTATATAGCTTTTCCAACAATTTATTTATTCAGCTTCTTTCAAAATATATATAACAATTGCATCATTTCCTAGAGCTTTTTCATTATTTATAGATTTAATTGCATATCTCGACTCTTCATTTAAAATATAAATTTCACCACTGGCTGACATAATAATAGAATAGTTTTTTTTATTATTATTATCTACTTCTTTGTGCATATTTCATCATTCCTCTTTTTAGTAAGAATATAATATTTTCTTCATATTGCCAAAACAACAATTCTTCCAATGCCAAATATGAATTATATTTTTTGAGATTTTTCTACAACTTTTTTTACACTTTGCAGTAACATATAATTTATATCATTGTTAAATTTTAAATTCATATAATTTCATAAAATTCCAAATGTTCAATTCTGTGAAAATATTTATTTAAACTATAGACTATGTACATGTAGGTTACACTATCTTGCAGATAATTTCATATACTTTCTGCGAAATCAAATTATATATATATTTAAAAAGTTTTTATATGTATACATACAGATATGAGCGTGTGAGTAAATTTAACCCATTTCTGTTAAGTAATGTATTTTGTTTTTCCATCTTCATAAATATCATTACTAAAATAAATCATCAAAAACAAATTATTAATAATTGATGTTTATTTTATTAGAAAAGAAAAATCCCTAATTATGCAGAAAAAAAGTTTGAATCAGACTTAAATGAATTGAAGGCTTTCCATTATTAGAAAAAAAAATATTAATAATTTCAATAAATATATCTATAAATCATTTTAATCATCATTTAGAGTAGAATATACTTTGAATATTTAAAAATGTTTAATTTTAAAACTAACATACCTTAATGTACAATTTATAAAAATATTTAAAATAATTAACTTTAAAAGTGTTTAAATTTTTATTTTATTTAACACTAATTATTATTATTATTTTTAGCTTTATTGTTTTTTATGGTTAGTTTTATGGATCATTTAATATTTTATATCTTTTATTATGTGTAAGAAAGTTATTGTAAAAATTACCTTTTCAATAAATGCATTTAAAAAGAAATCATTATGACATTTTTGTGAAAAAAAGAGTTTTAAATAATCACCAAATAAAAAGATTTATGAAAAAAATAATAAAAACAAGAACAAAAATCAGGCAAGGTTACACTTACTTTTCATCTTGCATTAAATTGTAAAAAAAAAATTCTAACTTGTTTTCCTCTCCCACAATAATTGTACCATTTATCAATTTCATCTTTAAATTTAAAAACATATTTATAAAGCAGAGCTAATGGTTTATTAGATTTCCAAATAATTGGCATTAACTATTTAGTAACATTTTTAATGATTTTCACTTTCATAAATTAAAAAGTTTTTTGTTTTTATTGTTGCACTCACAGCCAAACAAGTTATTTTACCCATTAATGTTTTAAAAAAGAAATTTTATTCATCTCATATTGGTTTTAAAAATTTATTTGGGAATATAATCACCTTCAATAATCTAAAATTAATTTCATCTAGATAAAATTTTGATAATTTTTACTTGCACCATGTTTTTTCTTCAATATTCCCATTTTAAGTCTAATTTTTGTTTTCAGGTTATCACTGATTATTTCTTAACTTAGGTTCTAATATCTGACTCAGGTGATGTATTTTTAAATGGCAGCTTAGATTTATATTTCATTTTCTTTAATAACTTTTAATTTCAATTATAAATATAGCACTTGAATTTTAAGTTTAGAAGATATTTATATATACTATAACTATAGAAAATGAACAATAATTATATACAAATATGTAATATTAAAAAAGGTCATTGTATCTTTAAAACATTCACACTTTTTTTTTAAGTTTGTACATTGTAAAAAAGTTTGTGAAGCTGTTCTGCAATAAATCAATTATGAATAATGTAAAACCATGATAAAGGAAGACCCCAAATGTCAAATACTTTTGTAATGTTTTTAACCTTGATATATAGACTTCTAATATTTCACCCTAAACAAATGGGATGAGGCTAAACTAACATTAAGAATTACTAAAATATGTAAATCATTTCTCAATTTGTTTTTTTTTTCATACTAATGATTTTAATTTCATATAAATGATTTTTACTGCTAGTCCAATATATAATGTTTAGGAATATAAATACTTCAACGATACACTTATTTTTAACAAATTTATATATTTATTTAATTAGTTAATAATAAATTCATATAGCAAATATTTCATATTACATTTATTCTTAATTTCATTTTAAAACTTACAAAAAGTTTTCAATTCTCAATAATTACAATTAACTCAAATGTCACAGTAACTGCTAAAACAATTTAAAATATTTTACAACAATAGATTACTACAACCATAAGACATTTGAATATATTGACAGTAGCTTCCTTCCCATTATTAATGAATTCTTAATATAATTTATTCTAGCATCTCAAATAACTGTGTTATGAAGAGCAAACAATGGAAGATTATTTTTTCATCAAAATCAGGTGTTGTGCTTAAGTTTATTTGTGTATGTAATTGGTTCCAAAAATACATCTGCAAATCAAAATGAATATTTTTTTTATAATATTTTCAACGAATGATATATATAAAAAACATTTTCTCAAAAAATGCTTTTATTCAATTTGATAAGTAATGGACTAAAATACAAAAAAAAATTTTTTTTTCTTTTGGTTGTTATGTGTAACTTTAAATAAAAGCATGGGGTATTCAATTAGTAATTCAATCACTGTTAAATAAAAAATAGTGATTGAATTAACCAATTTAGAAACACTTCATACTTTATTTAAAATTACATATAACAATCAAAATTATAATTAAAAAAAAATTGTTTTTTATTGTATTACTCGTCAAATTAAACAAAAGCATATTTTAAGAAAATATTTTATATATTATTTTTTAATATTCGAGTCTATCCCTATATTACTTCAATTTTTTGAAATCATTTATCATAAACAGAAAAGATATTCATATTTAATTTTTAAACCTGAGAATGTAAGCAATGTTGCCATATTTCCAGTATTTAAAATTAAATTTATGCAAGTTAAAAATCAGTTCCAAGATTACTGTGTTTATGAAGGCAACAGTTGAAAAAACAAATTTTAAATAAACAATCATGAGAAAGTAAAATTTCATCATTTATTTCTTTTTCTATTTCAATCTCTGTAAATACTTTTTAGCACAATAATCATCAAATTAAATAAAAACATATTTTTTTTAAAAATATAGTGTCATTTATTGCACATCACTCAAAACTAATCAAACCAATTTCAATATGACCCACCAAAACTTTTAGGCTGAATAAACCTGAAATATTGTATTGTTATATTGCATCATTTCAATTTTCCAAAAAATCCTTTTTCGAATTCACTTTTTCACATAAACAAGAAAACTATTCCTATTCAAATATAAAAAAAGAAAAAATGAAAATCTAAAAAAAGGCCCATTTGGTAGTTTAAAAGTCATAAGATTTTTATTTTTATTAAACAGCAATTTAAAAAAAAAACAAATTTTATATAAACAAACCAAAGGAAAGTTAAGAGTTCATCCTTCATTCCTTTTTTCTTATATATATATATTTTAATTAAATGTCAAAAGTTCCTGAAATTTCTTCCTCAAATTAAATGAAAGTATCTGCATAAAGAATATCATGCCATCTATTGTGCATGACTCAAAACCTACCAAACAGATTTCAATGCACTTTGAAGTACAGCCAACACTGATAGGCTGGATAATGCTGAAATATTGCATTGTTATCAAAACTGAACATATGTGCAAAATTTGAAGAAAATTTGCTTGATAGAAATAGGTTTAAAATCAGTTACAAGATTCAACCTAAATACACAGAAGTGTTACATAAAAGTGTTTAAAAATCAATTTAATTAGTTCTCAATGGAACACACATTCAAAAAAATATTTTTTTGACTATATATTACCTTCATTTAAGATATATTTATTCATTAAAATAATAGCAACTTCAAAATATTATTTAAATTATCTTTCAATCCCCCCCCCCCCATATGCCTTCTTATAATAGAAATTCATGCTTTAAAAACTAAATAATAGTTTTATTACTTAAAACATATTATTAACTTAAGAAAAAAATTTAAGATATAAAAAGAAGACATTTTTGTACATTCTTATTGCATTATATGAATATTTTACATATGATTTTATACAGCAGTAGAATGGCGGACTCTAAGAATTTAAAATTCATGGATCGCAGTTGCAGCTCTGTCACTTCCAGTACTTTTTATGATCTCCTGAGTAATAATAAATCATCTGATTTTTTTAAAACAAAAATTATTTATGATTTAAAATTTGAAAACTAAAAATAATTTTTAATAAGATGACTGATTTTATTTAAAAAATAAAACTGACTGCAAGTTTACAATATAAGTTAGTAATTTAAATTGTGCTTTACGCAAAAAAGTGAAGCTTGTCTAAAATATTATTAAAGAGTTATATGGCTAGCCATATAAATTACTTACTATTCAAAGGAGAAGTAGAAAACTAGTATTTTATTTCAATATAAGTTAGTAAAAACAATTTTCTAACAATTTTTTTAAAAAAAAAAA
The DNA here is from genome assembly GCA_028023455.1 of Epiperipatus broadwayi. Lineage (NCBI taxonomy): Eukaryota > Metazoa > Onychophora > Udeonychophora > Euonychophora > Peripatidae > Epiperipatus > Epiperipatus broadwayi. Next base: position 23,179,750 of record JAQFVV010000002.1, read on the forward strand.
ACTATTCAACTGGGTAAATTTTTTAAAAAAATTATATTTTTAATAAATCTAACAATACAATTTATTTAAAAACTAAATCATTATAAATTTTAATATTAAAATTGTCAATTTGCAATATTTATTTTTTAAATGTTTAATAATTACCAGTTTCTAAAATGGCTGTATAATTATTAAACAAAAAGATGAGAAATCTGTAAACTTAATTAAAACATAAAAACAATGTATATTTTATGTTTCATTTTTTTTTTTTTTTTTTCAGAATTTCTTAAATGCATTACATATTTTTGATAAAAATGCCTATATAGTCACTAAAAATTCTTAATGTGTTTTTATTATGTAATAGTATAAAATTAAAATATATATACATGTATGTGTAAATCAACTATTTCCATTCTGCACAATACATATGTATATGTAATTTATAAGTTCATTAAATTTACAATTTATTTTTGTTTTCTTAGATATGTATTTACATTTTTTTCTCCCAAAAATATTTGTATTAGTATAATGATAATGATGATTTTTATGGTTAAGTAATGAATGCTTTTGAAATAGTGGAAATTATTTTTCGATAATCACTATAGCAATTATCAATTACAATATGTGTACGAAAATAAGACTATATAGTAATAAAAGATGATCTCTCAGGTAAGTTATCTGAACAATGAAATTTTCCATCAAGAAAAATTGTATCAAACATCTTCATTAAAAGGTTTAATTAGCTAATATTTGTGAGAGAAAAAAAAATGCTTTAAATTAAATTCAAACTTATAAAAACTTAATCTGGAAATGATAATAAATTTGAATTAGTAAAAAATGTTCTGATAAATAACATTAGAATAAATCACCATACATCCAATCCTCTAGAGGCCTCTGTATTTTTAATTGTAAGTTTAATTTAAAATTATAACAAGCATTTTCGTGCATGAGTTCTCCCCCAGTATCCACAGTATGAGACCTTAATTTTTGATCAACAGTCTATATTTCAGTTTTTTGATTAATTAAATAAAATTTGAATTAATGCACAATACAATCAGCTTCAAATTTTCTTCATGGTCTATATCTATCATAATCCAATCCACTTCTATATTTGGCAAATTAAGAAATGGTAACAATTCTTAAAAGTCAAAACATGCTACTTCTTGAATTTCCTCAGTTTTAAACATATTTACTTCAGAATGCAAGCTGAACATTGATACTTCAGAGCATATGTCTAGAGGTTGGGACTGATAAAATATTATGAAAGCAGAATATAAAATATATGTACAATCCATAAATGTTGCTCTATGCAAATGTTTTTTCAATGAAGACTATCAAGGTCATAAGTGCCTGTTGAAAACTGTTTTTTTAAAGAGCATTGATTTTGGTAAATGTTGCAGAAGTCTGAGCATGTCAAATATTAAATTCAATGTAATTATCCTGAATTGTATTCAATCATCTTAAAGGTTATGTAAATTGTGAGCTATTAATTCTAGTAATTAGAATCATGGATTTTTTAAAATTTAGGTCTAGCATTATGAATTAATGAAACTAGTATTTATTTACTAGGTGAAGTACATCTGCCTAAGCCATTTTATTAAATACTAATAACAGCAAAAATAGTAAAATTAATTGCTTATTAAATATTTATTTTTATTTTGAAAATGCAAGCTAAATGTGATAAAGAATATTAATAAGATTAAAATGTATTAATTAAAAACAATACCAATGCAATTATATGTTATTGATAATGTTTAATTAATAAACAATATGTTAAATTATTTTCATTAATTTAAGTTTTTTTAAAAATTAAGAGTTTTTATCAAAGAAAAAAAATGAGAGGAAAATTAAATATCATTGCAGTATATAATGCTGATAAAATTTTCTTTCATTCATATGAACTCAATGAATGATAAACAAGTTCATTTCTTTAATAATGAAGAACTAAAATGAACAGTAGACAAATTTATTTTTTCAATAGCCCATAACAAGTACTTCCTATATCTATTATATCTTCCCAATTGCCCAGAATTTTAAATGAAGAAGTGAGACATGCAATTAAATTTATGAAGAAAGGGAAGGCTCCAGGTAATGATGGAATTATAATTGATATATTAAAAGAAGCAGGTTAAGAAATAGAATTTTTTTTTAGCAAAATTATATACCAAATGTCTAAATGATAAAAATGAATCAGAAGATTGGAAGAATGCAGTATTAATATTAACATTTAGAAAAGGTGATAAAGAATATATTAGAAATTACAGACCTATCAGCCTTTTATCAGCTTTATATAAAATTTTTACTAAGATAATTACAACTTGTCTACAGAGAACATTGGATTTTCACCAACCAAGAAAACAAGCTGGATTTAAAAGTTGTTTTAGTACAGTAGATCATATTCAGGTATTGAGAGAAGTTATAGAAATGACAAATAAATATGAGTTACCATTGTGCTTTGGATTTGTATATTATGAATAGGCATTTGATTCTATAAACATTTCTTCAGTGATTAAAGCATTGGATCATCAAGGTATAGATCCAGAATATGGTTATATTTTAAAGAATATTTATAAAAATGCAACAGCAACAATTAAATTACATAATGATACTAGGAAAGTCAACATTGAAAAGGGTGTAAGACAGGGTGACTCCATATCTCTAAAACTTTTTACAACAGTGCTGCAAGAAGTATTTTGTGGATTAAAATGGGAAGCTAAAGGAGTGAAAGTAAATGGAGATTATTTAAGTCATTCAGATTTTGCAAATGATGTAGTTGTTTTTGCAAATAATACTTATGCAGGAAATGTTGCAGGAGTTATCAGATGAAAGTAGGACTAAAGATAAATGTTAAAAAGACTAAAATAATGTTCAATGGATTTTGTCAAAATATGAAAATAAAGATTGATTATAATGAGTTAGAAGAAATTAACAGCTACAAATACCTTGGTCAGATTACTAATGCAGATGGAAACATAATGGATGAAATTAATCATAGAATTAAACTTGGTTGGAGTGCTTTTGGTAGAAATAACTTGATACTAAAAGGAAATATGCCTATGTGTTTGAAAAGGAAGGTTTTTAATAAATGTGCTTTACCAGTTCTTACTTATGGATCTGATACTTGGACACTTAACAGAAGAGCAATGCAGAGACTTCAGACCACTCAAAGAAGTATGGAGAGATGTATATTAAGAGTAACAAGAAGAGATCGAAAACACAATATATGGGTAAGAGGACAAACAGGTGTTACTGACCTCATTGAAAAAATTAAAAGACTGAAGTGGAGTTGGGCTGGACATATTGTTAGAAGAAATGATAATAGATGGACAATTGAAATCTTAAACTGGATTCCAAGAAATTGGGAAAGACCTAGAAAGAGACCACATGTGAGATAGATGGATGAAATAAAAGTGTGCAGGGGTGATGTGGAGAAGAGAAGCTAGAGATCGGAGATTGATTGAACTTGTAGACCTTCATCCTGCAGTGGATTAATACTGGTTGATGATGATGATGATGACAGATGCAATAAAAACCTAACCAGACCCAAAATATTTTTTGAAACCTATTTCAATGATTTTTCATTTCCTTTGGAGTATAAATGACAAATATTGTCAATAGAGAAGATTTTACAATTTTATATTTTTGATCTTCCAAAAATTTACCCAAAGCTATTATCATCACTACATGAAAAATTGTACTTCAACTTTTATAATTTTGATTTTAATAAAATTTTTGCGACATAAATTGTTCTGATGAGTTCAGTATATTTTTGCATTAAATTTGTAAAAATGTGAATTCCTTGAAATTTTAATCCATCGAAATATTTCATCATGCCAAATATTTTCTCATTCCTATTATAAAATATTTAAAACTTTCAATATTTTTTTTTACTTCCATATAGACTTTTATTTAGTCAGAAGAATTAATGGGAATTAGATGAGTTTAAATTATATCTATTTTTAAAGGTATTATTAATTATTATTTATCCTAAGATTGTCTTTTCATAAACCATTTCGGAATTTTGCTTTTTTTTTTAAAAAAAAATACTAGTTTTTTGAAGAGTTAAATAGGAATTATTTGTTGTTTTACATAGCATTTTAAGATTTTCTATTCTATGATCAGTATTTACACAGAATCAAATGGCTGCAGGATCACTGAAAGTATTAATAAATAATAAATGGTAAGGAATCTCTTAAATATATAATGGATTCACTACTTTAATAAACAACAACTTTTTATTAATATAGAATGTATTTTATCAATGTTGAAAATAATCACTGGAAATTCAATTGCTCTCATAATTTAAAGTATGGATTCATAGTACTGCCTTATTCTTACACATGAGATTTTTTTTTTATTCGAATATATTGATATGGTCAAAAATAATTCAAATAATTTACTTATAGTCAGAAACTATGGCAAATCATTTATTGACTAATAGGTGATCACAAACTAAGGCAATTAAATGTTACCTTAATTATTTCATTGAAAAATGTCCAAATAGGTAATATAATCATTATGCAAAAACCACAAGTTTTTATGAGCACTGGGATATTATTGGACTTTGTGAAGTTAGAAGGAAAGGTGAAAAAACGATTTAAAAAGTGGACATATACTCTACTATAAAGGCACAAATATTGGAAATACAAGTGGAGTAGGATTTATTATAAACAAAAAATGGAAGAATAACATTGTGTAGATTGATGGTGTATCGGACAGAGTGGCAAGATTAGTTTTACAACTTAATAGTAGATACCAAATGCAGATAATTCAGGTTTATGCCCCAACAAGTTCTCATAATGATGAAATAGTAGAAGATTTTTATATGGATGTACAAAAGGCTTTTGATCAGAGTGAACAACATTTTAGAATAGTTATGGGAGACTTTAATGCTAGAATTGGTAAACAAATGAAAGATGAAAATGCTGTAGGTAATTTTGGTTATGATAATAGAAATGAGAGAGGACATAGACATGTGGAGTTTGCAGAAAAAAAAAAACCTTTATATTATGAATTCTTTTTTTGAGAAAAATGTTAAAAGGAAATGGACATGGAAGCATCCAAATGAAAGTACAGCAGAATTGTATTATATTTTGACTAATAGAAAATACATATTTCAAGATTGTAATGTTCTTAATAAATTTAACTCAGGAAGTGATCATCGATTAATAAGATGTAAGATACATGTTAATGCAAAACTAGAGAAAAACAATATTTACAGTTGATATTCCTAATCTTCAGAAACATTCTAATGAATTTAAATTAGAACTTACAAATCAGTTTCAAGTATTAGTAGATTTTAAACATACACTTTTAATAACTGCAACAAAGATAGCCGGTAGAAAAATGAGGCAATTGACCAATAAAATTTCTACTGAGACTAGAGAATTTATGAAGAAAAGAAGGAATATGAGGATATACAACAATGATGCATTAAAAAAAATTGAATATCTCGAATTTTGTAAAATGGTGTGGAAAAAAAGTTGAAAATGATATAAGAAAGTATAATTGTGAACTAGCAAAAAAAGCTGTAGAAGAGAATACAAATCTAAAGAGTGTAAAACAACATTTTGGTATTGGTAAGAAATTTATATCTGCAATAAGAAAAAAAGATGGCATTATTACTAAAAACTGAGATGACATCATGAAATGTGTAGAAGACTTCTATCAATAATTATATAATAAAGAACAAGTGCCTCCTAAACCTACTATATGTTCCGAATTGCCCAGAATTTTGAATGAGGAAGTGAGACATGCAATTAAATTTATGAAGAAAGGGAAGGCTCCAGGTAATGATGGAATTATAATTGATATATTAAAAGAAGCAGGTGAAGAAATAGAAAATTTTTTAGCAAAGTTATGTACCAAATGTTTAAATGATAAATATGTACCAGATGATTGGAAGAATGCAGTATTAATATTAATATTTAAAAAAGGTGATAAAGAAGATATTAGAAATTACAGACCTATCAGTCTTTTATCAGTTTTATACAAAATTTTTACTAAGATAATTACAACTCGTCTACAGAAAACACTGGATTTCCACCAACCAAGAGAACAAGCTGGATTTAAAAGTGGTTTTAGTACAGTAGATCATATTCAGGTATCGAGAGAAGTTACAGAAAGAACAACTGAATATGAGTTGCCATTATGCTTAGGATTTGTAGATTATGAAAAGGCATTTGATTCTATAAACATTTCTTCAGTGATTAAAGCATTGGATCATCAAGGTGTAGATCCAGGATATTGTCATATTTTAAAGAATATCTATAAAAATGCAACAGCAACAATTAGATTACATAATGATAGTAGGAAAATCAACATTGAAAAGGGTGTAAGACAGGGTGACTCCATATCTCCAAAACTTTTTACAGCAGTGCTGCAAGAAGTATATTGTGGATTAAAATGGGAAGCTAAAGGAGTGAAAGTAAATGGAGATTATTTAAGTCATTTAGATTTTGCAGATGATGTTGTTTTTGCAAATAATGCTTTAGAGTTACAGGAAATGTTGCAGGAGTTATCAGATGAAAGTAGGAAAGTAGGACTAAAGATAAATGTTAAAAAGACTAAAGTAATGTTTAACAGATTTTCTCAAAATATGAAAATAAAGATTGATTATGATGAGTTAGAAGAAGTTAACAGTTACAAATACCTTGGTCAGATTATTAATACAGATGGAAATATAATGGATGAAATTAATCATAGAATTAAATTTGATTGGAGTGCTTTTGGTAGAAATAACTTGACACTAAAAGGAAATATGTCTATGTGCTTGAAAAGGAATGTTTTTATTAAATGTGTTTTGCCAGTTCTTACTTATGGATCTGAGACTTGGGCACTTAATAGAAGAGCAATACAGAGACTTCAGACCACTCAAAGAAGTATGGAGAGATGCATGTTGGGAGTAACAAGAGATCGAAAACGCAATGTATGGGTAAGAGAACAAACACGTGTTACTGACCTCATTGAAAAAATTTAAAAGACTTAAGTGGAGTTGGGCTGGACATATTGCTAGAAGAGATGATAATAGATGGACAATTGAAATTTTAAACTGGATTCCAAAAGATTGTAAAAGATCCAGAAAGAGATCACATGTGAGATGAATGGATGAAATAAGAAAGTGTGCAGGAATGATATGGAGAAGCTAAAGATAGGAAAAGATGGATTGAACTTGGAGAGACCTTCATCCTGCAGTGAATTGATGTTTGATGATGATGATGACATATAATATCAATTCTTTTTGACATAGATGTGTGTAAATGGAGTAAGATGACCATAAGAAATCCATCATTATGCATAGCTACATTGTAATAAAAAATACTTTTACAGTCTTGTTTCATAACTTGGGTTTCTTTTTTATCTTGAAATATACCAGATGATATATTAACAACATCTGCAGAAAAGAGTTTGCTATTAACAGAGGACCCTTTGATTCCTCTTGGAGGCCTTAAAGGAACAGAGTAGGGAAAATTCCTAATGTCCGCTCGATACATTCTTGTTGTTGCAGCTGTTATTACTATGTGATTATTCATATAGTATACAAACATAGATAGGCTGCTCACCAACATGCATTATCCAGTGTGGTGAGTTTATTGCTTTTTATCTCTGAGTTTAAGATCAAGAACACCATGGTCTTTCTTCTCAGTTGGCTGATAAGGCAGAATGGATGGATGTGTAAATGATAAATATTTTTCTAATATATATACACAATCATGACAGACAAAAATAAATCATGGCCCTTATTCCCAGGAGGCTATAAAGACCCCAACCAAGTTAGCAGTTGGTGGATGAGGCAGAGGGTGCTAAGAATCCTGATTGTTGACCCAGGCTGCCATTTGATGATGACTTTTATTTAGGTACTTACATCTGCAGATCACTTTCAAGTGAACGAAGATTGCAAGAATTAGAAGAACTGTCTTATATTAAATAGGATATTATTGGACTTTGTGAAGTTAGAAGAAAAGGTGAAGAGACAATTGATTTAAAAAGTGGATATGTATTCTACTATAAAGGTACTGGAAATACAAGTGGAGTAGGATTCATTATAAATAAAAAGTGGAAGAACAATATTGTGGAGATTCATGGTATATCGGACAGAGTGGCAAGATTAATTATACAACTTAGTAGCAGATACCAAATGCAGATGAATCAGGTTTATGCCCCAGCAAGTTCTCATAGTAATGAAGCAGTAGAAGATTTTTACATAGATGTACAAAAGGCTTTTGATCAGAATAAACAATATTTTAAAATTGTTACGGAAGACTTTAATGCTAGAATTGGGCAAACAAATGAAAGATAAAAGTGCTATAGGTAATTTTGGTTATGGTAATAGAAATGAGAGAGGTCATAGACTTGTGGACTTTGCAGAAAAAAAAAACTTTATATTATGAATTCTTTTTTTTTTGAAAAAAATGTTAAAAGAAAATGGACATGGAAGCATTCAAATGAAGATACAGTGGAATTGGATTATATTTTGACTAACAGAAAATACATATTTCAAGACTGTAATGTTCTTAATAAATTTAACACAGGAAATGATCATTGATTAGTAAGATACATGTTAATGCAAAACTAGAGACAAAAATTATTAAGGAAAACAATATTTACAATTGATATTCTTAATCTTCAGAAACACTCTAATGAATTTAAATTAGAATTTACAAATTGGTTTCAAGTATTAGTAGATTTTAAACATGATTCAGATTTGAATGAAATCAATAAGAAAATAACTGATACACTTTTAAAAACTGCAACGAAGATAGTTGGTAGAAAAAAGGAACAATTGACCAATAAAATTTCTACTGAGACTAGAGAATTTATGAAGTAAAAAAAAAATGATGCATTAAAAAGAATCGAATACCTCGAATTCTGTGAAATGATGCGGAAAAGAGCTGAAAATGATATAAGAAAGTATAACTGTGAACTAGCAGGGAAAGCTGTAGAAGAGAATAAAAATCTCAAGAATGTAAAACAACATTTTGGTATTGGTAGGAAATTTCTATCTGCAATAAGGAAAAATATGGAACTATTACTAAAAAAAGAGATGACATCATAAAATGGGTAGAAGACTTCTATCAAAAATTATATAGTAATAAAGAACAAGTACCTCCTATATCTATTATATCTTCCAAATTGCCCAGAATTTTAAATGAAGAAGTGAGACATGCAATTAAATTTATGAAGAAAGAAAAGGCTCCAGGTAATGATGTAATTATAATTGATATATTAAAAGAAGCAGGTAAAGAAATAGAAATTTTTTTAGCAAAGTTATATACCAAATGTCTAAATGATAAAGATGTACCAGATGATTGGAAGAATGCAGTATTAATATTTAAAAAAGGTGATAAAGAAGATATTAGAAATTACAGACCTATCAGCCTTTTATCAGTTTTATACAAAATTTTTACCAAGATAATTACAACTCGTCTACAGAGAACATTGGATTTCCACCAACCAAGAGAACAAGCTGTTTTTAAAAGTGGTTTTAGTACAGTAGATCATATCAAGGTATTGAGAGAAGTTATAGAAAGGACAAATGAATATGAATTGCCATTATGCTTTGGATTTGTAGATTATGAAAAGGCATTTGATTCCATAAGCATTTCTTCAGTGATTAAAGCATTGGATCATCAAGGTATTGATCCAAGATATTGCCATATTTTAAAGAATATTTATAAATATGCAACAGCAACAATAAGGTTACATAATGATACTAGAAAAGTCAACATTGAGAAGGATGTAAGACAGGGTGAATCTCCAAAACTTTTTATATCAGTGCTGCAAGTAAGTATTTTGTGGATTAAAATGGAAATCTAAAGAAGTGAAAGTAAATGGAGATTATTTAAGTCATTTAGATTTTGCAGATGATGTAGTTGTTTTTGCAAATAATGCTTTAGAGCTACAGGAGTTATCAGATGAAAGTAAGATTAAAGATAAATGTTAAAAAGACTAAAGTAATGTTCAATGGATTTTCTCAAAATATGAAAATAACGATTGATTATGATGAGTTAGAAGAAGTTAACAGCTACAAATATCTTGGTCAGATTATTAATACAGATGGAAACATAATGGATGAAATTAATCATAGAATTAATCTTGATTGGAGTGCTTTTGGTAGAAATAACTTGATACTAAAAGGAAATATAGATTGGAGTGCTTTTGGTAGAAATAACTTGATACTAAAAGGAAATATGCCTATGTGTTTGAAAAGAAAGGTTTTTAATAAATGTGTTTTACCAGTTCTTATTTATGGATCTGAGACTTGGACACTTAATAGAAGAGCAATAGAGACTTCAGACCACTCAAAGAAGTATGGAGAGATGCATGTTAGGAGTAACAAGAAGAGAACGAAAACACAATATATGAGTAAGAGAACAAACAGATGTTATTCACCTCATTGAAAAAATTAAGACTGAAGTGAAGTTGGTCTGAATATATTGCTAGAAGAGATGGTAATAGATGAACAATTGAAATCTTAAACTGGATTTCAAGAGATTGTAAAACAACCTAGGAGGAGACCACACGTGAGATGGATGGATGAAATAAGAAAGTGTGCAGGGGTGTTGTGGAGAAGAGAAACTAAAGATTGGAGATGATTTGAACTTAGAGATCCCTTCATCCTGCAGTGGATTGATAATGGTTGATGATGATGTTAATAACTTTTTTTAATACAGACCATGTAAATTTTTCTGGTATATTTGTTTTCAGATTTTATCATATTATCCTTCAGATTTTCATCATTTATAATATCTAATTTACTAATTCAGTTCAACTTTAAAGAGAATGTATTTTCTGTTAATCACTTCTCTCTCACCTAATTGCATAAAATTACATTTAATTCTCATTTTATTTCCATTTATGAACTATAATATTTTATGTGTCATTACTGTTTTTACTAACAAATGAAGTATTACTCTTTATATAATTACTTCCATGACTATATAATCTACAGTAATATGAAAGCTATATTGCATATTTGTTTAACATGGTTTTACAGACAATCTAATCATAAACTTACCACAATTACATATGATTATTAAATAATCCATTATCACCTCAGTTATTTCACTTTATATATATATAACAATGCATCATTAGAAAAAAATGATTAACCTCAAAGTTTTTCTTCAATTGATTCCATTAAGACACATTCTTGAATTTAAAAAAAATGTTTTGTGATAAAAACTCAAAAATTATGAAAAAATACTTATTTATAAAACTATTGTATATAATAATATAATGCATAACACATTAAATAAAAAACAAAACAGAACATTCTATTCAAAACCTTATTAAATCTGAACTTACAATTTAATAAAATTATCACAATTTTTTTTGTGTGTGTGATTTTAAATCAGCACCAGAATATTTTTATTTTTTAAATATGTATTTGCTAAGTAGATACATAAAATTCCATATCAAAAACAATACTTCAATAAATAATTTATCAAAAAATTTCTAATTTCACATATGCCAATATGATTTAATAACAAAATATATGTTTAGTTTAGATATTTCTAATTACCAAAATTAAATATACAAAATCAATCAATTTATTTAACAACTATATAAGATAATTTATACTATGAAAAGGATGGATGGTTCAGCAGAAAACAAATTATCAAAGATATTACAATAATTTTTATAATAGTTAACATTATTTTCTCAACTTTTCTATATTAAACCAACCACTTATTATTCAAGATCAAAAAGTATTAATTACACAATACTTTAATTTACTTTTAAATTATTTAAGATATCAGTCAAAAGCTTTTATTCACAATACAGTATATATTTATTATCACTTTCCTAATATTTATATATATACACACACCCTATATGGGAGTTTCATTTATATATTTATGGATGAAATTACAAAACATGAGGGTAGAAAATGACTATTACTTCAAACAATATTTTAAAATGACAATAGTTAATAGAATCATAAATCAATTTTGGTATGTATGCGTGTATATCAAATTTAAATAAAATAAAAATTTGCAATGCGGCATACTAGAGTACTTATAGGTGATAAGGAGATTAACTAATACATCTAATTTTAATCTAAGTTTAATTGCATTTTAATAATTAAATTTGTCAAAAATGGGAATCGTTTTTTTAATGTATATACATCCTTATTCACTTCACCTATATATATATGTAAATGTATACTCAATTTTATATACGTAGTTATCCTATCTGAAATCAAAGGAAAGGGGACGAATCGTCATCATATTGATATTTTGGGAAATTACTAAAGATAACATTTTGAAAAAATGGATTTGTTATTTCGAAAAGTAATAAATGAAAAAAAAAAAAGTACATATATTTAAAGCTATTTTAATAAAATTTCATCTCATCAAACAAATCGACATTTAATATAACCATCCCGCCTGCTCTATGCTGACCCCTTCCCTTAGCATCCATACTTTTTAAAAAATTATCCATTCAGACACCGCAACGTGAAGGTATTTATATATGTAGATATTACAAAATTTCCCCTTACTAATAAAATTCTGACAAAATATATTACATTTTAAGTCTTATTCTTGGCCATTTGCGTGTTCCAGCTTTCATTTGCAGTTATGGCTTCTTGCCAACTTGGTATCCATTGGAAATGATGAACACGAGAATTAAAGAGAAGATATCAATTTATATCATGATGTTAACATTAAAAATATTTATACATTTGTTTTAAAAACTATCTCTTTAGTGTGTTGAGAAAATGATTCCTTTTATATTTTTTATTGATTATAAACAACGTTAACAATTATACGATTATATATATTGATGTAAAACATTTAACCACCGACTATAAATTGAACGGAGAATCTATATAGCGGATATTTTAACGTCTAGAATAAGCTACGAAGACTTCCCTAAAGAAAAATTTGTTTTAATCATTTTTGGATAAATGACAGTTCATGGCGGACTATTTATATATTGTACTATACTAGAAATTTTAATGCTGAATCATTTTCTTCAAAACTAATTCTGCTAAAGCATTATCTTGAAAAATATTTTGCAGCTTCTGTTGACAATCTGTCCAAAATGGCGGACATTTTGAATCCCTTATCTAAAGTATCACTACGCTATAAAAATGACTTACTTTTGACGACTCGTTCCGTCGTCGATAACTTGGCATTGTTAGCTGCCATTTTAAGATCCTTTAGCAATCTTCTGTTTATGTACCATAAACCGATGACTTCGATCAGTCCCCGATTCACGCCGATAATTTCTAGATTTCACTCACTGAATTATCAAAATGGCGTAAACAACAAGCTTCATTTGCATATAACCGCGCTGTCATGCGCATAACTTCGCGTTAATATCACACAACCAATCATGATGTTTTTTCTCTCTCTCAATCACCCCTCTCCCCCCATTCTCCATCATTTTTATTATCATTATTATTTTTTTTAATCTTTCAGACTTGTCATTCTATTTTCCTATTACAACTTTATGCTGATGAGAAAAAATATATATTAAACTGTTAACCGAGCTTTGTTATAAATTATTTTCCGTAAATGTTTTGATGTACATTATATTATATTTATCCGCTTTGGGTTGATGGAATTTTTACCTTTTTAAAAAAAAAAAATAAGAAACAAAAAGATGAGGATAATGCAAAGATACTTTGGATAGGTAAATATATTTAAAGCTTATAGCCGTGGACTAAAATATTGCGCATTGTTTTAAATTAATCTGATTTTAAAGAGAAATCATTGTTCTTTTTTAAACATATGTACATGCCAAGGATTCTCTGAATTCTATTGGAATTAAAATTTCATTTTAGTATTTCTTCGATTGTTGTTGCATTATGAAAAAATAAAAAGTAAAAGCAAAAAATACTTAAAATTGGAGTATGCATTTGTATAAAGTCTCCCACTAAGAACAAACATATCTCATTATTTTCTCTTTGACCCTAAAATCTATTTCTGCAGTAATCTTTGGCAGGAGCGCATGTGTTAAACAGAAAATAATTTCACTCTTTTTATAACATCAATCCTACATCAGTTTAGTTATGTTCAGTCAGCTTGATCTAAGATTAGCATTGCCTTATACGACAGCGAAACATACTGTACGAGTCGGTCAAACAGTCTCGAGAACAAAGTAGAGAGTATTTTATTCTAGGTTGATGGAAATACTGTTGTAATTTTAATGTTACTGCTCTTTTTCGGATGCTGACGTTTAACACTTAATATCATATATAACTGTTCTGAATACAAACCGCTAAGGTGCGTTGCTTGAGGCAAATTTTATTAGTGTGTATATAATATAATGTCTATTTCTAGTTTATTCTATATTGTTCTTATTAACCTGTTGAATAACATCTGTTGAGTCATATAAAAACAAGAGAACAAAATGTTTACTTTTTCTTCTACTGACAAAATATTATGCAAGAGCTGTTAAATTATTTTTTTAGACTCTAAACACACAAACGCTTATATATATATAATGATATAAGTTGGTAATTCCGGCTTGGTTTGTTAAATAAAAAGGATTTGACAGAATTATATGAACTTCTGCTGAAGAGTTGTGTGTTGGAATAGTTTGAAGCCTGTCCATTAAAGTATGAAGATTGACTATCTTAATATAAAGCCGAGCACTGATTATATATATATGTGTGAGGATAGTAATCTAGACCAACTGATGATTGCTGGTTTAGCATGAAATACGTTTATTGATGATTATTTATCTTTTCAACATGTGTGTGATCAGGTGGGTCAGCAATATGAAATGGCACTGAGAGTAGTGGGTCATGTGAAAAGTCTGAGTTCGAATCCCGCCTATATTACATATATAAATGCAGGTTTAAGCCTGTGCAATGTATTGATTTGTAATATAGCAAATGTTTAAAGTTTTGTTTAAAATTTCTCAAATTAATATAATATATTAGTTGTTCAGTTGTAATATGAATTTAAGTAGTTGACGATGGCTAATAAATTGATAAATTATCGATTTTTACTAATTTGATCATTTAGGATGTTTTTAATAGTTTCTAATGCCAATGTAGCGATAAAATATCTGACTGGAGCGTAAAGTCCTCGCGTTGTTACTTCTTATGCTCAAACATCTTATGAAGTGCAAACAATAAAGTCGTTCAGTTATCATTATTAACAATTTCTAATTTCTGAAAATATTGTTTTTTGAACATTTACTCTTGAAACAAATAATATACAATAACTATTATTAAGTTAGAAGTGATTATACATTCAAAACTTAAAAAAAAAAAAAAACAGATATCTTGAGCCTTATCAAATGTTTTCTTTCTATATATTTTGGAAGTAATTAAGAAAATTGGTTTATATATATATATAATCTATAGCTGCAGTCAATTGTATGTGCATTAATTTTAAATAAAAATACTGAATTTGTTAGTAGTAGTTGAGTTTTAATGAACTAATAATAGAAAGATAGATGTAATTATTATATTTTGCGTGCAGTAAGATTTTAGGCGTGTAAAAAAAAAAACAATTGTGAAATAAACTTTCTACATTTCTACATTCTGTAAATAGATGTGCATTGTTTTGCAGTAACTTTTTATGTAAAAATTATAAATTAGAAAATTGGGTACTTCAGAATTTTATATCTCCTAACCTCAATTGCTAAAATCAAATTTAAAACAGGCAATACTCTCCATACAGTAGTGCCACTCAGTGCCAACCAGAGTAATCAATAGATGCCAGAAGGCTTGTGCATAAAATCCCTATCTAGTGCCTTCTGGAATCCATTGATTACTCTGGTTGGCACTGAGTGGCACTATTGTATGGAGAGTTTTGCCTGTTTTAATAACAGTAATGTGCTAGCATAAGAAATAGTGATCATGTGATGTTTAGTGTAAAATCAAATTTGTTAGCACTTGAGGTTAGGAGATATAAAGTTCTGAAGCAGATTGCTGGGCAATCGAAACTGTAAAAAAGGATGATAAATAAAGCACTGTGTAACAGTAGTAAAGTAAATGGACAATTTAGTATTATATGGTATACATTTGGCAATGCAGTAAGAAAGAGTAATTATTATACTTCTTGAAGAACATGTCAATAATTCTTGATTGATTATCAAAGCATGCCACCAAAAATATACATTGATCACAAAATGCTAATATTTTGTAACCTAGTATAAGAGGTTTTGAAATACTGTAAGAAAATCATCACCTTCCCAGAGATTTTGTTTTTCAAATAACTGTTAGTGGTTGGGAACCCGTTGGAAAAAATAAAAGAAAATGCACGAAAACGAATGCTGCCTGCATTTTTATCAATTAATTTTTCAAATAAGTTTATTTATAATATATTTTTGTTCTGCCTCAGAATATTCTGGTGTCTTCCTTTTGTATTATTTATTACTCAAATACAAAGATTCCTTTATATTTTTATTTTATGAATTTATTCTCACTTTTGAATTTAGATCTCAAATAAAGTGTGCTTCATATTGATTGTGTTTAAGAATCTATTAATCAATTTTTATTTTCTTTTTCAGTTGTTGATATTCAGAGATCTCAATTTTTGTAGCAATTATTCACACTACTTTCATTGACAGAATTTCCTAAATTTCACCTATCTGTACAGATTTGGAAACAGTAAGAATAAAATTGAAGCCACATTATAAAATTATAAAAGATTTTAATAAAAAAAAATGGGCCAATTGAAAATTCTATTGCCTAGTTACACAACTAATCTTCATACAAAAAACTTAATACTAATCTATATATATATATATTAATTCACGAAGGCCATTAACAAAAAAATTTATAATTTGTTGGAGTCAAGCGTTGTTAGCCGAGAGGTCAGTGCAGTTGCCTTGCAAGCAAGCAGTTGGTTGCAGACGGTTGTTGAGGGTTCGCTTCCTGGCCGATGCTATGACATATGGAAAAAATAATCTAGAACAAAGGTGAGCGAACTATGGCCCATGGCCTGTGCACAAGGATTAGATTTTTTTTTCCATTTTTACCACAAAACATTAAATGATATAAACAAGCAATATGTCTAGTAGCATTTGACTAGTTCTAAAATTTCCATTGATGAACCAGGGATTGTGATTGCATTAAGGAATCTTATCTTTCAAATTAAATTTATTGGATTTATAGCCTATGTAACTCTTACCAAATAAAGTTTTTCATAAAATGCATGGATCAATGAATTATCCTATCATAAGTTCTGATTATTCAATATACTTGGAAAATGATGAATTTTATAGAAAAATATTTCCAACAAAAATGTCTTAAATATTGAATCTGAACATTTTTTCTCAATTTTTGCATCTTGCATTGATTTTCAGATTATTAATAAAGAGTAAATTGTTTGCATTATATTAAAAATTCCCATGAATGTTTGTTATTCAACAATGAACAGTAAGTTAACTCACAAGGATTATAAGATCATGATTTCATTACAAAATTTTGTTTTATTCTCAAGTTATTGTGAAAACAAAATTTTGTCACATATGAAAATATATGCATATATATGATGCCAGAAACAAATTTAAAAGCTTTATTTCATAAAAATGTCTTGAAAATTAAAAATTAGTTTCTAGCATTATTGCAATATTTTCCTGGATCTCCAGTACCTATTTATTAGAAACTAAAACCATTTTTTTATACATGACTCTTTAAAGACTTCAAGAAGTCTGTATGATCTACAGTCAGAAAAATTTGCCTGCCACTTGCATAAAAGAATAAAATGATAACTTTAAATAAAACTGCAAATTTTAATAAAATTTCTTATGAAAACTTAAAAAATGGTAGACACAGCAAGTTATAATAAAAATAATAAGCCTTGAACTTACAATAACTTTAGTAATATAATGGCTAAATGAGAAGTGGTAGTAATACATTAAACAAGTAGAAATGGTAATTAAATGATAGCTATGTTGAAATAAAAAATTATATTTAAAAAATATAAAGAGGTTTGGTGGGAAAAGCAGGATTACCAATAAAATAAATGTATGTACATCTAGATAATAAAAAAAAAATGTTTTTTATTTCATATAAAAAAAAGTGTGATAGATAAAATGAACTGTAGAGTAATAGAAAATGTAAAACTTTTGCCAAGATGAAGATGGGTAATACATCAATAATTAATCAAATTCCAGTTGGATTATTAAAAATGATGAGGAAAAAAATATTCAAGAGGCGATATTTGTAATATAATTTATAATTCAGAACAGTAATGAGAAATCAGTCTTCTTGAGGGGAGGGGGAAGAATCTTCTACAGTAAAATATGAAAAATTTACAGTATACATTCAGCTAAAATGTTGCTTAGAATCTTTAAAAAATGTATATATAATAGTTTGAATATAATAATGCATAAAAATGATTTAGATTTAGAAAAGGTAATGGTACTAAGATATATTTTTTGTTTCATTGATTTTGTAAAAGCATTTGATAAAGTAAACCTAAATTATTTTAGTAGTATAATTTGAAGAGGAAAAGTATAGATGTTAAGAAGACTTGAAAACAAGTTTTAAATGAGTAATCCTTTTAAAGACAAATTAAATATACTAAATGTGTTTTGATATAATTAGTGTATTAATAGCTCTAAACAAGCTTTTACAATAAATGCTACAAGAGAAAGCATTTAAAATCTCTATCTAGAATTATCTCTATCCCCAAAATGGTTCAAGCTAATGGCTCTTATCAGTGAGGCTCTAGGCACTAGATCTAAAATACAAACTCAAGCCCAGCATTTATCAAACACTTAATTATTAAGTAGAAAATCTGAAATTTTCAGACATCTTTGTCCTCAAATCCATCTGTCTAACTTAAATAGTCATATGGTACTGAACTAAATTCAGATATACCATGTATTAACAGCCTTAGCAATATAGCATTGCCAAAAACTTTACATTATATTACATTTGTAATACAAGCTTATTAAGCCTCATGATGTATGAATTAGTATGATGTATGACTTAGTTTTTCTTACTATTATAGTTTGACTTTAAAAGTTTTTGGCAGTGTTATATTGCTAAGGCTACTAATATATAGTGTATCTGAATTTAGTTCAGTACCATATGGCTATTTAAGTTAAATTGCTGAATTTGAAGATGTATAGATCTCTGAAAATTTCAGATTTTCTATTTAATAGTTAAGTATTGGATAAATGCTGGGTTTGGGTTTGTATTTTAAATTTAGTATCTAAATATCCTATTGCCTCACTGAGGAGAGCCATTAGCTTGAAACTGGTTTGGGGATAGAGATAATTCTAGATAGTGATTTTAAATGCTTTCTCTTGTGCCATTTATTGTAAAAGCTTGTTTAGAGCTATTAGCATGCTCATATTAAATTTGTAATACAAGCTTATTAAGTCATGTGAGGTACGAAAATGTACTTTAATAAGAATACAATTAACCTTTGAAAGGTTCCAAATATCAGAGTAATGAAATATATAGAAATTCTGAGATTAAAATAGATGCAAATAAGACTAAAGCAATGACTATAATTATATAAGATTAAACTGATGGATAAACAGAATGACAAAAATATTAAAAGAATTGAAAAGATTGATTTTTTTTTTTTAAAAAAAAGGTTATTCTCTTGATTTATTATAGTTACATTTAAGAAAGAGACTATCAAGATGTTTAGAGTATAGTAAAACCCTGAAAAATTAGAAGAAAATGTAAAATTTAAATAAAAGACTTAGATGATGGTCTGAGATATTGTTTGAGACTTCGAAATAAATGAAAATTATTAATATCTTTATAAAATTATTCCATACTAATATTAATCTAATCTTTACATTGATGTTGTTACTATTAGCAATCAAATGGAATCAACTATACCAAATCCTATGTAAGTTTCATCTTATTCAGAATGGCTCTTTTTTTTTTCAATATATTTTTTTAGTAAAAATTAAAGTAATCCTTTGTTAATGGTCTATTATTAAATGTTCTAATTGTTATTTTAAAATATCTTTAAATTTTAAGTGATATTCTGGAATCAAAGCTGCATAAAAAATAATATAGTATTCAAATTATAAGTATGCGACTTTTTTTTTCACATTAAATAGTGAAGCTATAATTTTACTCTAATTTATAATAGCTTTGCTTAGTGCTTTCGAGATTTCATGTTTGAATCTCATACTCATAGCTTTGTAACTAAAGATTGTTATGATTATGCAAATGCGTTTGAATTTTTAATTAGTCCATTGTTTAGAGAAAGCAAAACATGCCTCTCTTCTATTAATGGCATTGATTTCATTTGCTATATAGAAAGCTTCTTTAACTTTTCTTTTGGCATCATTTTTTCTGTACAAATTATTTGGGCAGAACTAGGTTCAAATACATGGCCTGTAGCTGCTTGGTGGTCCCAGAATACTGAAGATCCTTCATTTTTATTTTTGACCCTATTGTGGACATACCTATGTTGATAAATTTTTGTATTCAGGTTAGCCTGAGTCTCACCATAATATGATGCATGGCAGCCTAATTGAGGGCATGCCATTTTATAGACCACATGAGGGGCTTGATCTTTATCTGTTTTATCTTTAGCATTATTTATCAGTCAGTTAGTATTGGGAGGTGTTCTGAAGCTAAATTTAAAATTGTTAGCTAATGTTTTTGCAATATTTGGTGTTACATTAGGTACAAAAGAAATTGTTAGGTATTTCATATTGTCTTTAGGCAATTTATTTCTTAGTTTTCTATAAAATATTTTTATTTTCTGATTGATTGTATTAGGTTTGAAGCCTATGTTAGTCATTTCCTTTGTATATTTGTCTATATTGTTTTTCCTATCCGCTATATATTTACAAAATTGGTGATTTCTAAAAAGGAACACATTCATACCTGCCCATTTATATGTGTTGGGGGTGTTAGATTTTGGACTTGTGTAACCTCATATGTGCAGTGGTTTAATCATCATTTTATAATCTAAGTGTATGTTCTCTCTTTTTATTAACAAGTCTAGGTATTTTATTTCTTGTTTCTTGTTTTCCTCTGTTCTACTAAGGGTTAATCCTGAGATGGCTTGAAATTCATTTTGTATGTTAATAGTGGTGGAAGGTTTTGCTGCAATAAAAATGTTATCAACATATCGAGAGTATATAAAAGTTGGATCCATTGTGAAATATTTTGGAAGAATTTGGTTCTCATAATGGTTTATGACAACACTAGCAACAACTCCACTCATAGGCAGTCCCATGGGCCAACCATCACTCATCACATACCATTTGTTTTCAAATTCAGCAACTATGTTGTTATCCAACCACTTCAAGAATTCTATTATAAAATCAATTCGATTTTTTGGATAATTTTTCTTAATTAATTCATCTTTGATGATGGTAATGGATTTATTTCTGTTAATTGAACCATAAAGATTATTGACATCGCATACAGTCATTTTGTGTTCCAAATTTATTTTAGCATTTTTTATTCTTGCCACAAATTCAAATGAAGATTTGATAGCGTGGTTTCCAAATCCCAGGGAATCTATAAGCCATAGGTTAATCATTTTTGCAGTTTGGAAATAGTGGACACCTCCAAAGTTGAGCATTAATCTAAGAGGAGTTTTCTTTATGCAATTTTATGTTGGCAAACATTCTAGGAGGTATGGAAAATGATGGATATATTCGGAAATATTCAATCCTAGACAATGTTTTATCTTTACAAGACCTTAATATATTGGATATAAATCTATCTTTGTTGATTTTATTATTGTTTTCAGTTATGCATGTGAACTTAAGTTTATTGATCTGTTCTTCCATTTTGTTTCTATAGTATTCAAAGAAAATGTGTTTATATATTTGAAAAGGTTTTAAATATATATGTTTTGCCAGTTCTTATTTATTGATCTGAGACTTAACTGAAGAGCAATATGGAGACTTCATACCACTCAATAAAATATGAAGATATGCATGTTACGAATAACAAGAAGAGATCAAAGTGAAATACATAGATGATTAGAATAAACCTGCATCACTAAAATCATTGAAAGAAATAAACACCTGAAATAGAGATGAGTTGAACATATTACTAGGAAAGATGATTAAAGATGGAAAGTTGAAATTTTAAATTGAATTCCAAGAGATTGTAAAAGATTTAGATAGAAACATCATGTTAGAAAGATGAATGAAATAAAGAAGTTTGCTAATGTGATGTGGTGAAGTGAGGCTATGGAATATAAATATTGGATTGATTACGAAGATACCATTACCCTGCTTATCACTGTGGTCTTTTTCCTTCAATTAAGAGTTATCAGCATAGAAATAATCTAAATAACTTTAGCAAAGCAAATTGATATTTTTTTCAACTTTTGTTTTTAAAATCTATTATAATTTTTATGTTATTTTTTTATGTTAAGAGTTTTGTATTATTGTATTTTGTACAAGTCAGCATCACCTGAGCTCAACTATAAACTAAATGAATCTTGAAATTTTTCTCAGATCATGGTTAGAGTTTTTCTTTCAGGTAAATAACTATACCTAATTCAGATAGATATTGAATAGTTGTCAATAAATGGGATTAGATACTCCCAAATAGAGAGTATGAATCACAAAGTCTATCTGGGTTATCAATATACAGTCTACAAAAAATAAAAAAATAAGATAGTAATAAGATGCACTCTTCATTATGCTCCTATAGTTACTAAACTCACCTCTCCCTTATCTAAGTTGTTACTTCAATCATCATTTTCATGGCTTTTTATAGTGTTTATTTAATTGTAATATATTATAATGGGAATTGCACATCCAAACAAAAAATTAGTGATGTACATACTAAAGAATTTATCATTTAATAAGTATATTGTGATATACATACTAAAGAGTTTATCATTTAATAAGTATATTGCTGATACGTCTTCAAAGCATTAGTAATATTTCCTGCTCATGCAATTGAGTATATAACCTATATACATATTGTATCGATGTAGGTCATTACATAATATTTCTAGCATTTATCAAGAGTGAATTTTAGTGAAAGAAATTTTAAGAAAATATTATTTTTTGATGTTTGGCAAAAAAAAAAGATTTTCATGAAAGTTTGGGAAAAAGAAAAGGACAAAAGAAAAGGGAGGGGAAAAGATTTCGGTAATGAATAATAATTAAAGGGGGAAACGATTAACATTGTTATTTTTTTAAAAATTAATGTATAACATAAATATCTCATTTTTGTCTTATAATATGGAATGTGTGCATCTATAAATAAAATTTAAAAGAAAGAAATTTTCTTAAAATGATAAAATTGAAAGCTAATGCAATGCAAATAAAAGAACTGAAAACTTAAAAACAAAGGAAATATAATTAACAAACAAAGGGACTAAGTACTAATATTTGATTAAAATAAAAAGCCAATAGGAAGACTATAACAAATTATAAAATCTTAAATAAAAGGAATAAAAACCCAATAGGATTGCAGCAGATTGCTCGATCGATCCTCAGATAAGGAATACTGTCTATATAAGATTTCTTATTGTTATAAGCAATCATTAAAAAATCATTAATTAATAATTAATCAGAATTCATCAAAATTTGATCCAAAAAAATATTGAAATAACTAAGAATGAACATCCTATCATATAGAATGTGTGGCTGAAACCATCGGATCATGCAGCCAGCCTGAACCTTCTCTGCAGTAACATCAGCAGTTAGTTCGAGGGAAAAATCATGTTCACATGAAAATTGGGAATCATCGGGGTGTCCATGCCAAGATCCACAAGTAATTCACCTGCACATCATAAATACAAAAGGCCTACGAGGAATCAGAAGAATAAGAAGAAAGCTACATTGCCTTATATGCATATGATGGTGTTCAAATCCTAGTAAATCATTCATTTTTGTCTCCAAAATCTTGATTCATAGCCATAAATAAGTGAGAGAAACTTTTAAACATCTCAAGAACTATAAGTTAGGTTTAATCAAGTATAAAACTCTTAATTTCCATGATATAACTACATGCATTAGCTTTTGTAATAAGACTTTGAAATCAAATATCCCATTAATTATGTGTGTGTGTCACATGATTAAATATGGGTTTATTTTATTTATTATTTAAATGTATATGTGTGTGATTTGAAATGTATTAAAATGTATACTTTAATAGAATGTGTGTACACATTTATATTATAGGCAAAAGTGAGCATTTAAAGAAAGCTGGATATAAAATATTTTAATTATCGTTAGGTAGATAATTTGAGGTCATGTTAAAAGTAAGGGAGGGGTTTCTGTGGAAGAATTAAATAATGCATAAGTATTCTATTAGTCAAATATTTTTCATATTTTAATTAGTCAAATATTTGTTATATCAATGTTTAAAAATAGAGATTCATAGGGTAGGTGGAGAATTGGAAATAGTTAGAGTCCGATGAGCTAGTTGGGAGGAGGTCAGGTACTAGGTTTGTAGCTGTTTGAGCAAGCATGTTAGTTACATAGTAATTAATTGGCACCTAAAGATTTTTCCTTAAAATAAATAAAGTGTTTGGATGACCAGGGTTATAATTTAGTAGCAGAGGGTTGGTGTTATTGATAGCTTGCTACCAGTGATATTATTATCTCTACCTGAATGACCAGAAGCCTTCAAAGCTAATGATAGAGACCAAACAGAAAGGGTAGAAATAAAATAAATATAAAAAGAATAGATTTTCCTTATTTTTTGTTTACAAAGAGAGAAGGCAGACAGTAAAATGGCATAGCCAAAGTGAGCCATAACTGACAAAGGTTAGAGTTAGGGGGAAATAATGTCTGAAAGCAATTAGTTTAGGTTTAAAGAGCCCACTAGTATTCAGTTTAACAGAATGTGTCAAATCGGCACAGCCAATAAACAGTTGAGATTTCATATGACAGTGCAAACATGGATGCATAATTATAAAAAAAATGGACACTCCAGGCCAATTATGATAGAAGGATAAGCGAACAAACAATAGAACTAAAAGGGTTAGGTTGGTCATGTCTTCGTTTAAAATAAAGAGTAAGATGAGAGAAAAGAAGTGGCAAACCGGGTTATAAAAACTTTTGTGGAAAACAGAGGGGAAGTACCAAATAGGCATTTAGAGAGCTTGAAATGATTTTTCTCATGCAATGCATTCAGAGAATCAGTCAAGGTTAGCATAGCTAGTAGTTAAATACAGGATGATGTTCAAATTTGGTTGAAGTCAATGGGAGTACAAACAAGCACTGTTAATGAACCATTGGGGGATGACTTCAAAAGAATGTTCAGTGTCAGGTAGCACATGATAAATGGTGACCAGGGGAGTTGCTGATTATGTTTTTTCACAGACAAGAAGCAAAACTAAGAATGGTTGCAACATACAAGCTATCTGAACAACAGATTCTGTGTATAGTAAGGAGGGGGTTCCCAGAAAATATTCAACAGATAGTAATGGGGAAGGATATGGTAGAACAAATCACAGAGATACTTATGATAGTAGACAGCAATAGACAACATGAGGAATGCCATAATAAAGAAGAGAATGCTGAGGATACATATGTGCAAGTGGCAAACTTAATAGAGAATGAAGAAATGGAGGAGCTGAAAATGGTACCTCAGACCTGTCATAAAATAGAGATAAAGGATCAAAGGAATAGTAGTTAACAAACTGCTTGACTCAGGGAGTCAAGTATCAGTGATGTTGCAGAAAACCTTTAATGAGATAGGTTGGAGCAATTTGAAAATAAAAACCTTACTGCTAAAGAATGTACACATATTGTTGGCAAATGAAAAAAAAGCCAAGCTGGCATCGGAACAAGCTTGGGTGAGTATGTATATAGCAGGAAAAAATACAACCACATCATGTTAATCCTAGAGGGACTAATACATGATGCTATCCTGAGGTTGGATTTTATGTGCAAGGCAGGCTGTGTGATGGATTATAAACATCGACAGGTTAGGGGAAACAGAGAGATCCCATTTGAAGTCTGCAAGGCAAATGATGGTAATGTGGAGTGCGATGCAGAAAGTGCAGGGATAGAAATAGAAAAAAAATTGAGTGAAAATTGATGTGGGAGTTTGGACACATATGAGACCGGTTTTCAGAAGTCCCTGGAGTTATCAAGGGATACGAGCATAGGATTAGGCTCATAAAAGATTAAATATATTAAACTTGAGCATATCCTATACTGTATCAATATAGAAACACAGTGGAGGAACAACTAGAGAATATGTTGGGATTATTTCTAAGTGCTCATCTCTATACAATAACCCAATAGTGATGGTAAAGAAAAAGGATGGGTCTATCTGGCTATGCCTAGATGCATGGCAATTAAACAAAATGACAGTGTTAGATGCTAATGCCCCACTACCCATGAGTGAGTTACTAATGAAATTTCAGAAAAAAAAAATTTTTGACATTTGATTTAACAGCCAGCTACTGGCAGATCAGGCTGCATCCTGAGGACTAGAAATATACCGCTTTCCAGTAAAATGGATGGGTATATAGTTTCAACCAAATTCTCTTTGGTCTTAAAAACAGTGGGGCAGGACTTATACAGTGCCACAACCATGTATTGTCAGAGGAGATTAAGGCATGATTACTATGTATGTAGATGATGTAATTCTAGCTTCAGAAAGCGTGAAAGAATACTTAGAGCAGTTGAAGCAATTTTTTTCGAATGTAAAATGAAGGAAATTAAAATAAATTTAGGCAAAAGTCATTTAATGACCACAGAGATAAAGTTTTTAGGACATGTTATTGGTGAGCAAGGAATATCTCCAAATTCAGAGGCAATCCAAGCAATACAAGCTTTTCCAAGGCCAAAGAAGAAAAAGGACATTAAATATTTCCTTGACTTGTGCAATTTCTTCAATCGGTTTTATAAATATTTTTCCTCAGACATGGAGCCTCTGTTACAACTATTGTTACAACTATTGAGAAAAGAAAAACAATAGGTGTGGGAAGATCGACATGAGCACAGCTTTCTAACTGTAAAAAGGGGTTTTCTAAGGAAAGTTATGCTGTCATACCCAGATTTTAGTAAACCATTTGCTGTGCAGACCTAGACAGTAGTGGAATCAGATTGGGGCCACCCTGTCCCAGATACAGGATGATGAATGGCATGGGGTGCTTTTCTTTGTGAGTTGTTTGTTAAATGGGCCAGAAAAGAATTATACAATAACTGAGAGAGGCTTTAGTGATTGTGTGGGTATTTAAAAAGTTTAGACAGTACTTAATAGAAATACAAGTGATAGTGATCACCAACCATAGGAGCCTTGAGTTTCTTAATCACAGCTTTCTCAAAAATAGGAGGCTGATCTGGTGGAGTCTATACTTTCAAGAGTTCAACAACATCTGAATTGCAACATTGCATTCATAACAACAGCAGAAGTACACAGAAGTGAAGAGGTAAAACAAAGTTTACAAAGACTAAAGGAGTTGCAAGAGAAAGATGCAGATTGTAGACAAGTGATAGGTTTGTTTTACAAAGACTAAAGGAATTGCAAAAGAAAGATGCAGATTGTAGACAAGTGATAGGTTATTTATGTCACCAACCTATAAGTAGACCTATAAATGGTTAATTATGGAAGAAGAGAAAGTGGTATTGCTTAAAGGGAGGACTTTTGCAGTGCAAGATGAGAGAGGGTGAACATATGTGAGACATTCTTCCGGCAGCCATATGGTGTACTGATCAAAACATGTTTATCCATCTAACATGAGCTGGAACTCACAAAATGTACTTTAAACCCAGTCAAGCCTGAGATTTAGGTCAGGGACCAACCTGAATTTGAACCCACTCCATAAGCCCCAGATCAAACACCTAATGGATAACATAAAATGATATCACATGAGAATTAATTCTTAAGTCCGGACCACTAGCAGAGTGGAGAAGACAATGAGACTCATGGACTAAACATATATATAAACAAAATTTAAATACTAGAGACATTCCCATGATAAAATGTAATATATTTAATTAATAGGGGGGGGGGATTTACTAATGAATAGCTATGATCAATTAATGAATTGGATTGATTTAATAATGAGACAAAAATTGATATATGTTAATTTAAAATGACATTTATTGACCATTATAAATAATATAGCATAACGAAAATATATATATAATTATTTAGCGTACTAGATGGGATTGCACGCAGGCATTTGATTGACTTTAAAACAGATTTTGTTATATATAAATTATAAGCATATTGGCAGAACAATCATTGATACTTTAATAAAACAAGTTTGGCCATCCTGAATAAATTTGTGAGCATATATTTCAGAATAATCAATATGTTATATCTAATAATTATGCCATTTCCTATTCAAAGTTCGGCGGCTATTAGACAACTGGACTAAACCAGGAGTAACCTAACTATGCATTTTAGTTATTACACATATTTTAATAGTGAGTGTATAAACCAGCCCAAATAACTTTAGATAGAATAGGTATTCACCAGCCCAAATAACTTTAGATAGAATAGGTATTCAAAAAATACTTCAGAAAATGCTGAAGAATAAATATTAAAGAGGTAGAGTTGGTTATAAGATTTTACCAAATGCACTATGCACAAATGAATATAACAATAAAAGTCACTCTGCAGATGGATAAAAATATCAAGGGTTTTTGCGTCGAATGCTGGTACCTTGGAATCGATCATTATGCTGTGGGTAAAGAACCATTATTTGGTTCATAAGAGGTGGGGGATTAACATGCCCACCTGGACTTTAGATCAGGCTTAGCAACTGCATGATCCAAAGAAAGAAGATGGGCTGGATTCACCATGGCTCCATCTTAGATGCATATATAATAAAGCAGCAAAATGAAAATTATTTATGGATAAGAGATCACATCCACCAAGCCAAAAGATATTGTATATAAATTTAAGACTATAATATACGTGAGCAATAGCTTATAAGCTTGATCCATGAACCAACTCTTAGGTAGCATGAGAGAAATGTATGCTGCTGATGGGAGATATATATATAAACTTTATTTTATCCCGTTCAATCTATTAGGTTATTTATTGCTAATAAAAATCTTAAGGAGGGAAAGTATATTTAAGGGATTTACGAAATAAATTTATAGGCAAATATACTTATGAATACACTAGAGGTTACTCTAATTTAATGATAATTAAACATTGCAAATTTTGAATTTACAAGCCACATTTAAAATTTACATCATTAATAATTTATAAAATAATAACAAGCACAAAAGGGTTGCTATTACTTAAAGTAGGATTTCAAAACAGCATGCAGCAAAAGACACTATAATATTGAATAATATGAAAATTTGAAATAAATATCTTCTTGAAAATATTTGGAAATTAAGTGCTCGCTGTTTCAAACAAAAGCCATAATTATTAATTAGAATAAGCAAAATAAAAAAAAGATAAATATCACGCATTGATTAATTTAACACAGTAAATATTAAGTTCAATAATATAAATTAGAAATGTAGGTCTTTGATACCCCCTTTTTAAAATATTACTATAAGGTAGAATTTAAACCCTCTGAACATTAACAAAATTAGCAAAAGTAGGTCATTTAGCCTTCTTTAAATATTATTTTCAAGTAGAAATTTTAGACATATGTTCAACATGAACAATTTACATTTAAAATAGTTACATTGATATATATATAGTTAGCTAACTAAAAGAATAATTAATAAGGATTCATATGAAATTCTGCAGTTTTAATTTAAATTTTACCGGTATTTACATGCCTTGAATGGCTGGAGTGAAGGTGAGTTTTTTTTGGTGGCTTATGACATCTACCTTTTGAATTTGTTCAGTTAGGATTATTCTGGCTGCATGCTGGTTCTTGTGGTGGCCTTGGATGGACCAAACTCAAACATTTCAATGACAGAGAAAACAGCAAAATTCGCCTTTCTTAGCAGGGCATCGCACAATTAATAGCTGACATAACTTCTAATGCAATCTTCTTCAAAATGGAGTCTCTTTATTTATGAGCTTAAATTTATGGCCTATTTATATTTTCCACCTCCTAAGCCATGACACCTTCAGGAATTCTGTTTGCCCCAGGACCAAATGGTTTTTAATTAAATAAACCATTCGATCTATTGATAATGTCTCTGAGGTGTTAAAATTTCATTGGCTTTAAAAATTTAATTAAATATATATAAATTATATACTTGAATTCCAATTTTTCAATCAAATTTTTAGGTGTTATTAATTTATATAATTTATACGGCTTAGCAGATAGTAATGGTTTTCTGATTTATGGTAAAGTCTTTTCTTTCTGTAAACAACTTTAATTAGTAAAAATAGCTTTTTACTTTTGCCCAATGCAGGTGTGGCCATCATTTACTTTCTTGTTCATAAAAAGAAAAACTCTTTTCTTTTAAAATACTTTTTTTTTATTTAGAAAATAATTTTGACAGATTTTAAACAAATCTTTTTGTTATTTATATTAAATATCAGAAAACCTTTTTTTTAAAAATAAAATTATTTGATATACATTTTTTTTTATAATAAACCTTAAAATATATTTTATCTTCACACCACCCCTATATAGATTAGATTATTCATCCACATACGAATATAGTACAAATATAAAATTCAGAATTGACATAAATTAATAAAACATTTTATACAAAATTATGAGCATTTCTATGCTATAATTTTATCAATCCTGTCTAACTATAGCGTACCTTCATATATGAACAAATTAATGCCATTCAGGTGGCCATGATAGCAAATTTAACCGCTCTTGAATTTATAATATTTTGACTTGAGTAGGACATTAGGTTGAAGGTGTAACAGAAAAGGATTGCAAAGTTTTCATTTCAATGGGAACAGGTGATTAAGTGCATACACGAAAGATATGGACATTATGAGGCAAGAAAAACTGAAGGGTGGATAGGCCATTGGTTTTATTGGCCAGGAATGTATGAGTATCTTAAATGTGGGATGTACCATATGTGGAAAGACCAAACCCCCTAACACATCAAGCGCAGGGCCATTGAGACCCATATGTGCATATCAACCCAACAGTTTGTTGGCAATAGATTTCTATGGACCCCTACCCCAGTTTAGTAGAAATAAATATTTTATTATGGCCTATGACATCTTTTCCAATTTGTGGCTGTTTATCCGGTGACACAGGCTAATGCCAGACAAACTATATAAGTACTGGAACAGCAACATTTTCAAGATGTGGGAATCCCAAATCAAATAATATTGGATCACAGAATGTCCTTTCTGTCTGAAGAATGGAAAAGATGGATGGAACATCACAGAATAAGGCATACCTTCACTTTAATTTACAACCTGCAATCCAATGCCTGCGAACATATTATGAGAGAGTTGAGTTGCTTATTTCATGTATATATCTAAAGAATAATCATCGAAGATGGGTGAAGGAGGCAACAAGGGTCACCAGCATGGTAAATTGGTCAAATAACGAATCAACAGGGTTTGAGCCCATCAGATTCCATCATGGAAAAAATATTCCATACCCATTTAAAACCATTTTTCTGGTCAGAGCACAATGTATTAACAAAAAAAAGATGCTGATGAAGCATGCCATAGGCTCAGAAGGATGGATAATATAAGACAAAAGAGGCAGGGGAGA
Source organism: Epiperipatus broadwayi (assembly GCA_028023455.1). Taxonomy (NCBI): domain Eukaryota; kingdom Metazoa; phylum Onychophora; class Udeonychophora; order Euonychophora; family Peripatidae; genus Epiperipatus; species Epiperipatus broadwayi. Next base: position 23,211,195 of record JAQFVV010000002.1, read on the forward strand.
GTCAAGTGTGTGTTTAAGTTGAGGGATGAAGTCATGGTGAGGGTAAACCCAGTAAGCCATCCTGAGAATGAAATATATAAAATGTTTCAGCCAATATATGATGGACCATATAAAATCATAAGAGAATATATGGAAACAATGCATTTGAGATCGCTCTGGAGACAGAAAAAAAAAGAATGTTCAATTCTCAATCGCTGCAATTAATAAAATGGAAGAGATAAAGTTTAGCAAATAAACTCCATCATAATTACACAAGAATATAGGAAAATGGATCACAATTGTAATGAAGTGTAATATAAAATTTTTAATTTTAGGCATTAGAGATAAAATGCTCAGAATGACATTTTACTCTCAAAGGGGGGGGGGGAGATTACCGATGTAGGTCATTACATAATATTTCTAGCATTTATCAAAAGTGAATTTTAGTGAAAGAAATTTTAAGAAAATATTATTTTTAAAGTTTGAAAAAAAAAAAAAGATTTTTATGAAAGTTTGAGAAAAAGAAAAGAACAAAAGAAAAGGGAGGGGAAAAGATTTTGGTAATGAATAATAATTAAAGGGGAAAATGATTAACATTGTTATTTTTTTTTAAATTAATGTATAACATAAATATCTCATTTTTGACTTAGAATATGGAATGTGTGTGTCTATAAATAAAATTTAAAAGAAAGGAATTTTCTTAAAATGATAAAATTGAAAGTTAATGCAATGCAAATAAAAGAACTGAAAACTTAAAATCAAAACAAAAAAAATATAATTAACAAAGAGACTAAGCACTACTGTTTGATTAAAATAAAAAACCAATGGAAAGACTATAATGAATCTTAAAATCTTAAAAAGAAATAAAAACCCAATAGGATTGCAGCAGATTGCTCGATCGATCCTCAGATAAGGGTCATTTTGTATTGTTATGAGCAATCATTAAAAAAAATCATTAATTAATAATTAATCAGAATTCATCAAAAATTTGATTCAAAAAAGTATTGAAATAACTAAGAATGAACATCCTATCATATAGAATACATGGCTAAAACCATAGGTTCATGGGGCTGGCCTGAACCTTCTCTGCAGTAACATCAGTAGTTAGTTTGAGAGAGTAATCATGTTCATGCAAAAACTGGGAATCATCGGAGTGTCCATGCCAAGATCCACAAGTAATTCACCTGCACATCATAAAATAAATACAAAAGGCCTATAAGGAATCAGAAGAATCAGAAGAAAGCTATGTTGCCTTATATGCATATGAAGGTGTTTGAATCCTAGGTAAATCATTCATTTTTGTCTCCAAAATCTTGATTCATAGCCATAAATAAATGAGAGAAACTTTAAACATCTTAAGAACTATAAGTTAGGTTTAATCAAGTATAGAACTATTAATTTCCATGATATAACTACATGCATTAGCTTTCGTAATAAGATTTTGAAATCAAATATCTCATTAATTATGTGTGTGTGTGTCATATGATTAAATATGTATTTATTTTATTTATATTTAAATGTATATATGTGTGATTTGAAATGTATTAAAATGTATACTTTAGAATGTGTTTACACATTTATATTATAGGCCAAGAGTAAGCATTTAAAGAAAGCTGGATATAAAATATTTTAATTATTTAATAATTTGATAATTTGAGGTAATGTTAAAAGTAAGGGAGGGGTTTATGCGGAAGAATTAAATAATGCATAAGTATTCTATTAGTCAAATATTTTTCATATTATCATTAATAAAATATTTGTGATATAAATGTTTAAAAATAGAGATTCATAGTGTAGGCAGAGAATTGGGAATAGTCAGAGTCCGATGAGCTAGCTGGGGGGAGGTCAGGTACTAAGTTCATAGTGGGTTGAGCAAGTGCATTAGTTACATAGTAATTAACTGGTGCCTAAAGGTTTTTCCTTAAAATAAATAAAGTGCTTGGATGACCAGGGTTATAATTTAGTAGCAGAGGGTTGGTATTATTGGTAGCTTGCTACCAGTGATATTATTATCTCTACCTGAAGGACCAGAAGCCTTCAAAGATAGTGATAGAGACCAAACAGAAAGGTTAGAAATAAATCAATCTTAAATAATATATTTTTTTCATTTTTTGTTTACAAAGAAAGAAGGTGGACAGTACAATATTATGAAACAGTCAGCTTTTACAACCCAACTGTTTCACCTACTATATTCTATAGTAGTATTCTTTTATATGTAATTACCACCAAATTCTCGTATATTATGCTAATATTATCATAAAAACCTGGCTGAATTTAAAACCTAAATACGTTAACCATGTATGTGTGTGTATATCTACATATAGAGAAGAAATTGCATTTATATACATAAACCTCTATAAATGCACACACATTTATATTTCTAATAATAGTTAAATGAAAAACGAGTTGTATATGTAACTTAAGACTACATATATGCTAGAAGAATAATGTTAACAGAATTTTAAACATTAAGATTTCTTTATTTTAAAATATTTATTAAATTAATAATATTTAAAATTATATAATTCTGCATATATCGCTAAATTAAATGGTCGAGTTACATATATAACAAAATGTTTTTCCATAATTTTAGATTTGTTTTCCTAGTAAGAATGATGCCAGAAAAGTTAATCCTTCTCGCTATAAAATTGACCCAATTTTAATTAAAGGTTAAAATTAGATTTAAATTAAAAAGATTCCATAAATTACCGCATGTCACAGAGGTTAAAATTGACCTAAGTGAAAAATAATCACAGCGGGATCCTACTAAATTTTAGAAACAGTGAGTAAGTTAAGAAAACGAATCTAAAAATAACATAACGAAGGAAAGGGGGTGTGCTGGTATATAAGCTGCTGCACTTATCTTTCAAAAACTCTCTATGATTATAATTTTAAGAAAGTACTTGAAAAAGCATTGATGATGATGATGTCGGGGTAGAGGGCTAAAATTCTTGCCTTCTCACCTCCAATGAGAAGCTGCCTGATGCAGGAAAAGATGAAGTAACAACTGCCACCACCTAAATAAGTCCCATCATGAAGAAATAACTTGCCAGCATAGAAAAGAGAAGAACGTGGTTAATACTCCTTCAATTTTAAAGCTTTCAACTAAACTCAACTTTAAAATGCTAGCTTAATCTAAATCAATGACCATAATAATAATGTAAACTAAACTTACTTCTAAATGTAATTTTATTAATGTAAACTAAACTTACTTCTAAATGTAATTTTATTTTGTTTCAATCTTAAAATCTTGCCTGATTTAAAACGATTTACAAACTGATTTCATAATTAAACTGATTTAAAATGATTTACAAACTCATTTATAAACTGATTTATTATTATGATTTGTTAAATGATTCATTAACTGATAAATATCTGATTCACAGATTTAACTGCCTTATAATTTTATCTGAGTTAGTTCGCATTAATAACATATTTCATTTGTTAATATGATTTCTTTATTTATTGGTTTACTTGCTGAATTTAATTATGATTGATTTAGTTACGTATTCATCCTATTTTGAATAATTAAAAGTAATTTAGTTTTAACTTGCTAAAATCTATATTTTAAATGTTTTAATATGATTTTGTCACGTATAATGCAAAATGATCTATTATAAAATAACTATTAAATTTCTAATACATTTTGTATATCTTAAGTTAATGATAATATTTGCCGTCATTAATCTTATAAACTTAAAATTGTCTAAACTGAATCAATCAAATATCAGCTAATATCGCATAAGTTTCATTTTAAAACAAAGCCAAATTTCAGATTTCATATACATGAAATCTTATCTTATTTTAAATCTTACATATCCTTTAATTAAATCTATGCCAAATCTTATTATTTTTAATTATGTTATTGTTTATGCTATATGTATTCAAAACCGAGTTTTATTAATAATTAAATAATTAGTGAGAGGTAATTAGATTCTCACGCATATATATGTAATTTCGCGTATATATGTAATTATGCGTATATATGTAATTCCGCGTATATTGACGCACAAACTAAGGCTCTGCTTTGAAAAGGATAAAATATCTTAATTAAGATATAATTACAAGCTTACAGTTATTCCAAGATAGATTTGCTTTTAAATATAATATTTAATCAATATTCAGTTGAAGTGATAAAATGCAGCATAAATCTATAATTCTATATTGTAATTTCCCTCAATATGCTGTAATCCTCCCTAGAAGCATAAAAGCCTATATAGATAGCTTTATAACTTGGATTCATAAGCTTTCCTTAATAGTATAATTATAAATACTATCATATGAACTGATACAGGGTAGTTTCATGAAGGAAACTATTATTTAGCGTCTTAATTTTTATTATATGATAGTGTTGTTAGTGGTGCGTATGTGTCCTTAAGAAATGCTATGGCATAATTACTTGTTGCTGTATTCCTTACTGGGCATATGTGTTAGGGCTACACCAGTACCATTAGTTCGGGCAATTTTTTTCTTCAGATGGTGGACGGGTTTGTACCTCCCCATTCTGCATCCTTAGGAATGGAGCATGAGACTCCCACTTACATAAATTTCTCGATCATCCAGACTAAAGGTCTCTTATTTCACAGCAATGAGTTCGGTAAAAGGGAACTGTTACTTGGTAAGAATCCCGTGAATAAGGCTCATATACGAGACACAAAAGACTCAGAATTGTATATTTCTATATGCCTTAGTATCTGAAGTCTGGCTGCCAATAATCAGTTCATCCCACCATTATAATTATTATTTTCAGCTTTGATCTGAATTCAAATCCAATTTAATATGCATATTAGCTATGTAGAGAATATATTGATTATTCGCGCTTAGTTAAGTACTATGTTCTTTATAAATGTTTGTATTCACTTCCACTAACTATAAAGCAAATCTAGATCCTATTACAGCATAAACTAGGCATAGATAACCATGAGCAAATTCATTTAGTTATATAAAAATAATATTAAAGCTCATGAAAATGTAAATTCAAATGTATTATAATTTCATCATCTACGAGTAATTCATATATATAGCTAGGTAAATTAAATATTTGTAACCTAGAAATTACAGTCACCTGTGAGTGATTAAAAGGCTATATATAAACCGGAAGTGCATAAATATTAAATTATCACCTACGAGTGATATACACATATTTTAAGAAATCCAATAATTTGTAACTAGAAACTTAATATCACCTGCGAGTGATTTCACATACCACCTATATATGTAAACCAAGTTATGTAAAACTCAGCTATAAAGAATTATATATCTAAAACCATCACTTGCGTGTGAACCCAAACTTAATATAAACATCCCTTAATCACCTGCGTGTGAAACCAAGCATCTAGCTATTGAATATTGTTTTAATTATTATTTCAAAATTTAACTTAATTAAATTTGTTTTAAATTTAACTTCGTTTCATGTCTTAGTCTTGCTCACTGACTCATAATCATTCCATCATTTAGTAATTATTTATTATTAGTTATTAAAAATCTTTTCATTGTTTAATAATCATATCCTAGCCACATGATACCTATATAGCTATACTAGATAGAATGCCAACTTTCTTCTCCCAGTCTTTCGCTCTACTGATGTTCTACTGCCGGAACGTGATGAGGGAAAATACTGCTGTAAACTCAGGTGTGTCATCCATAAGGTGGTAAATCTCTGAACAATAATAAAGGAACTAGGGCTATATCAGACCTGTGGTTTCACCACCGTATTCTGGTCAGCCTTGGGATGATTTGCTAAAGTTCTAGATTGTGTTACGCGAATGTACATATTTGACCGTTACAATATATAATTCAAATAAAATATTCATTAATTAAAAACTATTGTAATACCAATAAAAATAATAAATATAACAGTAATTAACTATTATATACAGTCTTTCAATCTGCAGAAATACTTTTGGTTAATTCCTTAATTCTTCTCAACTGCTGTTAAATTTAATCACAGTTGAAAAGGATTAAGGAATTAACCAAAAGTACTTCTGTGAATTGAAAGACTGTATATAATAGTTAATTACCATTATATTTATTATTTTTATTGTTATTATATATACATATAACAATCAACCCTTAAGCTTTCAACATTCTCAACCTATAGTCAAAGCAAAGGGTTGATTGTTATCATCTACATTTATAAATCTATTAAAGACTTGAGTATTTAGCTTTAGTATCTTAGTATATATATATATATAGAGATAGTGAATACTAACTACTATTTATCATATATATATATATATATATATAATAACAGGATGGGGTAGGTGAGAAGTGGAAGTAAAATGAAAAGATGTGAACCTGGGGTGATGGAAAATCACCACCAACCCCAGTAGAATTAAATTATAAGAGTATGAGATTTGAAAATCTCTGAGATCATTGAGATATCAGCCAGCTAACTCAGAAGAGCAACTAAAAAAGCTATACATCAATCATATATCAACCAGCATTATAAAATAAGTATCAGTATAAGTAAAAGTAAATACTTGAGAGAAATAACCATCCATCATTTTCATTGATGGGAATAAACAAATTAGTACAATAAATCAGAATGAAATCAACAGACCATCTTGTGGCTGGATCTGAACAATAAAAAATCAACAGTCAATCTTGTGACTGGATTGGAAATGGGTCTTCTGTAGACCAGGCTAACTATTGAGCCTTTGCCAGCTTGGGCAATTACTTAAACATAACTTGGATGCACCAGCTTAGTGCCCATCCATTAGAATACATAAGCAGAAAATCTAAACAATAATGCTGAGACATCAAAATATGCTGATCATCATCAATGCTCAGGCCACATGTACTGGCCACCTATAAATTTAAATTTTTAACAAGACTGAACTAAAATAAAATATAGTGCATGGGCTTTAAAGAGTATCCTCTTTTGCACCAATATATGTATTTCATGCTGAACCAGTACTCATCAGTTGGTCCAAATTATCATCTCCCACACACATACACACATATATATATATATGTGTGTGTGTGTGTGTTTGTGTGTAATCAGTCCTCAGTTTATATTAAGATAGAAAATCTTCATACTTTAATGGACAGGTTTCAATCTACTCCAACGTCAACTCTTCAGCCATCCATACTATTGAAAATCTGATGATGGAATGCCAAATCCCATGCTACTGCCATTATTGTTATTATGCCCGTGTTTATCTTTTCTATATGTGTGTGGTCATGTGTATCAGTGATATGGGATAGTGCGGATAGTTGAAGGGCGCTTAAAAGTCTGTGTTCAAATCCTGTATCTTTATAGTTAAGCTTCAGGTATATGAAAAATGCCTGTATTTCAAATATTACACATTGAACCTGCATCCTGCTCATCTCTCTTCTATGTATTTACACGGATAAGGTCCTATACATGAAGGGTCAGAGTGTCTTGAGGTCAACATGTGTATAACAGCAATATTGGCATCAGCATGGAATTTGGGCATTTCATCAACAGATTTTCAATAGTATGGATGGCTGAAGAGTTGAGGATGGAGTGGATTGAAGCCTGTCCATTAAGGTATAAAGATTTGCTATTTTAATATAAACTGAGCACCGATTATATTTATGTGTGGGAGATGATCTGGACCAATTTATGAGTGCTGGTTCAGCACGAAATACATATATTGGGGATTATTTATCTTTTCTACATGTGTATGGTCATGTGTATCAGTGATATGAGATAATATGGATAGTTGAAGGGTGCTTGAAAGTCTGTGTTCAAATCCCCTATATTTACAAATAACATGTTAAGTACAAAGGCACTAAATGCATATGCTTATACTTGATTAGTTCTTTGAAAGCTTACATATATTGGTCAATGTGTGTGTATAAAATCAAGTAAATCATTTTTTTACGATAAGTTGTTTTCCTTTTTTTAAATGTTATTCTTGGAATTAAATTTATTTTTTAAAAAGTTAATAATCATTAAAAAAAAAAATTGAAATTCTATCCTCGAACCATATTTTCTGAAGTATACCTATTCTGAAGTAGGTTAAGAAAATAATAGTAAAATAATATTACCATTTGTATCATTTTATTTTTTGTAAAGAATACTATTAAGAATTGTTTACTCCATTTTTCTGAAGTCTGATATCTTAATTTCTTCAGGTCCTTTTGGGATCTGAAAGCAGTGCTTCTAATGATATTATTTTCTGATTAAAATAGTTATTACTTGTATCGATGTCTCCTAATATTTTATGCATTATTTCCATAATATAATAATTAGCAAATCAGTTATAAAGCGTGAGATATAAACTTTAAGCATCAATTCCTTCAGGTCCTTAGAAATCCAGATGAAGAGAGAGAAGCAAATCCCCTTCTCTCCTCTTTTTTTTTTGTTCTTTAGAAATTCATTTCATTTATAAATTCCCAATAAAAATACGTATTTGTTTTATTACGAATTCTGAAGATAAAACTTTTCTACTACTTTACACTTCAAAAGACTAAAGGTTTTTTTCCAACTATTCCTCACATAGCATTCTATTAAAATCTAGATATTTTTCTCCAAGTTCGTGACATTATATTCTTATCAATAAAATTGATTATTGCAAATAAAATAGTAAATAAATTTATATGTATTAATACTTTTTCTATTTTAAAAAATTATTAATCTGAATGATTTTTTTTAAAAAAAATAGTTAAGATTGATCATTAATACTACTAATATTTTTTTAATGATAAAACAAATAAATATTGTTTCGTATGTGTGTTTTCATTTATTCAACACTCACATGGACACTCCCAAATTTCTCATGACCAGGTTTCCTATCCGTAGTTAAAATAAAAGATTACCATATTATTTTAAGTTATTATTTATTGTACATCTATAAAAATTTCTATGAATTAATTATCTTTTTTTAAAAAAAAAACTATCTAAATAGTACATTTATTTTGTTTCCATCCCCCACCCCATTTTTTTTATATTTTATTACTCTCTCCCTTGTTAAATTGCCACTTCGAGATAACTGCTTCAATTATATATATATGTAAAATGTACTTATTATTTTCCAATTTTGCTATTCATACTAGATGAATGCCTTTCAATAAATTTTGCAGAAGAGAATCATACGCTGTTTTGATATTTCTTTGATTTTTCTGATAATGACAGTAAGCTTTTATATCGCATACAAATTTAGTTATGTTGAGATTCATAGATTACATTTTTATGTACCACATATAAAATTTATCTAATAATTATGGCTTGATAAAGTTTATCCAGGCTTGTATGACTAAGTTAAATAATCTCAAACTATGAAACTTAAATGGCTATAATAATGATGATAAATAGAGATAAACAAAAGATTTTAATGCATAATGATGATTAAAGATTAGACCATAAAAATTTAAAATAAAATCTTCTGAGAGAATTAAGCTTACCTACAGCAGAAAGGAGTTTGCTATAAAGTGTAACCTTTGTATTCTATTTGAGACTTTAAAGGAACTGAGCATGACAATTTCCTAATTTCCACTCCATGTACTCTTGTCATTGTAGTTGCTTACTAATATGCATTAGCCAGCATTTATTGACTTTTTACCTATAAGCTAAAGATCAAGATACATTATAGTCCTCCTTCTCAATTATCTGATAATTTTTATGTGAAATATCAGTTAAGTTTGCTTGAAGATAGACTAAATGAATGTGGGAATGAACTTATATAATCGCATGGTAACAGCCACCAGCTTATTCAAATTCTGATTTTTTAATCCACTGTCAAAGCAACTTCTATAATAAAAGATGGATCCTACTCTTTCACTCTCATCTAAGATCTTAATATAGATAATGAAGTTGATATTTGGATTGCAACAGATTGAGATTTTTATATTACAGTAATTTGTTTTAAAAGCAGACTAATAAAAATAGTTACTTTAAATTTTCAAACCCTATTACTATCATTTATTATTTAGATAATAGTAGCTCTCAATGAAAACAGATTTAACAGATAGATAGATAGGATATATAGCTATACAGATAGATAGATAGATAGATAGATAGATAGATAGATAGATAGATAGATAGATAGATAGATAGATAGATAGATAGATAGATAGATAGATAGATAGATAGATAGATAGATAGATAGATAGATAGATAGATAGATAGATAGATAGATAGATAGATAGATAGATAGATAGATAGATAGATAGATAGATAGATAGATAGATAGATAGATAGATAGATAGATAGATAGATAGATAGATAGATAGATAGATAGATAGATAGATAGATAGATAGATAGATAGATAGATAGATAGATAGATAGATAGATAGATAGATAGATAGATAGATAGATAGATAGATAGATAGATAGATAGATAGATAGATAGATAGATAGATAGATAGATAGATAGATAGATAGATAGATAGATAGATAGATAGATAGATAGATAGATAGATAGATAGATAGATAGATAGATAGATAGATAGATAGATAGATAGATAGATAGATAGATAGATAGATAGATAGATAGATAGATAGATAGATAGATAGATAGATAGATAGATAGATAGATAGATAGATAGATAGATAGATAGATAGATAGATAGATAGATAGATAGATAGATAGATAGATAGATAGATAGATAGATAGATAGATAGATAGATAGATAGATAGATAGATAGATAGATAGATAGATAGATAGATAGATAGATAGATAGATAGATAGATAGATAGATAGATAGATAGATAGATAGATAGATAGATAGATAGATAGATAGATAGATAGATAGATAGATAGATAGATAGATAGATAGATAGATAGATAGATAGATAGATAGATAGATAGATAGATAGATAGATAGATAGATAGATAGATAGATAGATAGATAGATAGATAGATAGATAGATAGATAGATAGATAGATAGACAGATAGACAGACAAGCAGACAGATAGACAGACAAGGAGACAGATAGACAGACAAGCAGACAGATAGACAGACAAGCAGACAGATAGATAAACTGGAGGTTATAAAGACACCCCAGCCAAATCAATAATTGGAAACCAAAATGGGATGTTGCTAAGAATCCCCTGATTGCATAGCTAGACTACCATTCAATGATGATCTTCTATTTAATTACTTACAACTCCATATCACTTCCAAGTGATAGAAAATTGCATGAAATAGAAAAAATATCTAATCGGACTTTGTGAAATTAGAAGAAAAGGTAAAGAGACAATTGATTTTAAAAGTGGATACTTGCATTATTACAAAGGCACAAATATTGAAAGCATGAGTGAAATGGGATTTATTATAAGTAAAAAGTGAGAGAATAATATTGTAGAGGTTGATGTTATATCAGTCAGAATGGCAAGATTAGTTTTGCAACTTAAAGGAAAAGATGAAATGCAGATAGTTCTGGTTTAGTATGTGCTGAAAAAATAAAGGATTTTTATATTAAGTGTACAAGATGCTTTTTATTAGAACAAAGATCACTTTAAAATTGTTATGGAATAATTGTTAAAAGATTAAAGTGCTGTAAATAAATTTGGATAGGGTAATAGAAATGAAAGGACCCACTCTGGTGGAGTTTGGAAGAAAAGAAAAACAGTATATTATGAGTTATTTTTTTGAGAAAAATATTAAATAAAAATGAACAAGGAAGCATCAAAACAAAGGTATAGTAGAATTGGATTATATGTTGACTAACAGAAAATATACATTCAAGATTATACTGTTCTTAACAAATTTAACACAGCAAGTGATCATTGTTTAGTGAGATGTAAAATACATCTCAATGCAAAATGAAAGAGATGGGAACTATTAAAAAAGACTGTATTAATAACTAATATCGCTAATTTTCAGAATCACTCTAATAAATTTAAATTAGAACTTTAAAATTGTTTTAAAATATTAACAGAATTTGAAAATGGTTCAGACATAAATGAAATCAATAAAAAAAATAACTGATACACTATTAAAAAATGCAAGTAAAATAACTGATATAAAAAAGCAGCAATTTACTAATAAAATTTCTGCTAAGACAAGACAATATATGAAAATAAGAAGAATTATGAAATTTTTTTAAATGATTAATTAGGAAAAATTGAATATCTAGAATTTTATAAAATGGTACAAAAAAGTTAATAATGATAATATCTGTGAATTGATGAGGAAAACTATAGAATACTAAAAGTCCCAGAAGTGTAAAACCACTTGATATTGGAAGAAAAGTTATTTCTGCAATAAGAAGAAAAATTGAAGGTACTACTACTAAAAAGAGAGATGACATCATGAAATTTGTAGCTGAGTTTGAGTTATATAATAATAAAGAAAAAAGTAACCATTACAATTACCACATCTTCTGAATTGCCAAGCACTTAAAATAAAGAAATCAGACATATAATTAAATCTATGAAGAAGGAAAAAGCTTCAGAAAGTGGTGGACTTATTATGGATATTTTAAAAGAAGCAGAAGTGGAAATAGAAAAGTTATTCCTAAAGTCATGTACTGAAAGATGCAGATGTACACATGACTGGAAGATTGTAATAGTAGTGATATTTAAGAAAGGTTATAAAGAAGATATTAGAAATTACAGATCTATCTGTCTTCCATCAGTTCTATACTAAATCTTTAAATAAAAAAATAAGACATATAATTAAATCTATAAAGAAGGAAAAAACTCCAGAAAGTGATGAAATTATTATTGATATTTTAAAAGAAGCAGATGAAGAAATGAAAAAAATATTCACAAAATTATATATTGAATGTCTAAATGATAATGATGTGTTGATAATTAGAAGAATGCACTAATGTTATTGATATTTAAAAGGGGTGATAAAGAAGATATTAGAAATGATAGACTTATCAATCATCTATTCATTCTATATAAAATCTTTACTAAGATAAATCTACAATGAACTTTGAATTTTAACCAATCAAAAGAATTAGCTGGAATTAAAAATGATTTTATCACAGTGAATCACACCCAAATATTAAAAGAAATTATAGAAAAGACCAATAAATAAGAGTTGCCACTGTGCTTTGGATTTGAAGATTATGAAAAGGTATTTGATTCTTTAAGGATTTCTATGGTAACTTAAAGTAGTGAATCATTAAGATATAGACCCAGGATATTGTCATGTTTTTTTCCATGGGTCATAGCATCGGCCGGGACGCAAACCCGCCAACCTGGGACAACTGCTCGTAAGGCAGCCGTGCTGACCTCTCGACTACCAACACATGTTTTGAAGAATATTTATTAAAAAGCAACACCAATGATTATATTACATAGTAATACTAAAAAGATTAACAATAAGAAGTGTGGACCACAGGGTGATTCCATAGTCCCAAAATTTTTACAAAATTTTTACAATAAATTTGTAAATCAAAATGGGAAGCTAAGAAAATAAAAGAAATGGAGATTATGTAAATCATTTATTATTTTGTAGATAATATGGTTGTTTTTGCAAAAAATGCTTCAGAGCTTCAGTAAGTGTTCTAAGACTTGACAGATGAAATTAAGAAAGTAGTATTAAAAATAAATGCTAAAAAGACTAAAATAATGTTCAATGGATTTTTCCATAATAGAATTAAACTTGGATCGAGTGCTTTTGGTAGAAATATGCCTACATCTTTGAAAAGGAAATTATTTAATAAATAGGTTTTGTCAATTCTTATTAATGGATCTGAGATTTGGACATTTATCAGAAGATCAATCAACACAGTATGGAAAGATATATATTTGAAATAATAATATGAGATGGAAAATGAAATACATGGGCAAGAGAATAAACAAGTATCACTGACATCATTAAAAGGATTAAAATAACTGGAGTTGAGTTGGAAATACTACTAGAAGAGTTGATAATGGATGGATTGTTAAAGTCTTACATGGATCCCAGGAGCTTATAAGAGACCTAGAAAGAGACTACATGTGAGAAGGGTGAATGGGATAAAGATGTTTGCTAATATGCTATAAAGAAGAGAATCTAGGAAATTGGAGAAATTGGATTAAACTTGGAGAGATCTTCATCCTACAGTGAACTGATTGAAAATGATGATGACAGCAATCTCCCATCTAAAATTTAATATTGCAAAAAAACTAATGTGAACTTAATTCAGGTAATGTATCTAACTAACAAAATAATTAATAATTATGTGGGGAAATAGTTTTAATATACTCTATAGGTTTACACTCGTCCATGTTGGTATTTTTTTACATACTCTAATCATGGCAGGTTCTTAAAGAACAATAAAACTAATGATGTGCCATCTTGGATATTCTCAGATTGTTTTCTTATATAACAAATTCGCAAAATTATCTTTAGTGATTATTTTTAATAGAATAAGTTACTGATCTAATTAGTGATATGGCCACAGGGTGGCCTTTGAGCATTCCATCATCAGATTTTCAATTGAATGGACGGTTGAAGAGTTGGAGTGTGGAGTGGATTGAAGCCTGTCCATTAAAGTAGGAAGATTGGCAATCTTAATATATATCTGAGCACTTATTGCATATATGGGTGGAGATGATGATCTAGACCAACTGATGATTACTGGTTTAGCATGAAATACATATATTGGTGATTATTTATCTTTTCGACATATATGAGTTCAAATGTATCAGTGTTATGAGATAGAGTGGAGAGTGGTGGGTAGTGTGAAAGTCTGTGCTCATATACCCTATATATTGCATATATTGATACAGGTATATAATAAGCCTGTATTTCAGCTACTGGAATTTATTGTAAAAGTAATTGTATTATTAATATTCTATACCTAAAAAAGTAAAGTATATAAATCTTGCATGTCGTATTCAAATCCAAGGAAATTTCTATCCTGGACAGGAAAATATTTTAGTATCTTCTTCTCAATAATAAATATTGAAAGTATGCACTACACTCATTTTTCAAAAGAACATTCAATGAAAGAAGCGTTAAATATTGTTCCCCCCTTCCTCCAATTAACTTTAGCAAAAAAAAAAAACCCAAGTTTATTTATTATTTCTTTAATGATCATTGCCCTTTAAAATGTACTCTGCATATTTTATTCCAACTTATTTACAAGACTAGTGATAACTTTAGGCCAGTCAAAGTAATGCTTTTGTTTCTTTCATTATGTTCTATTTAATAAAATAATTAAACAATTAGTTACTCAGTGATATTCAACGATCCAACTTGACAAATAGACTACAACATTTTCAATGAATTGATCGAACTAAGTTTTTTTTTTAAATCCAGCTGAGAATCAGTTTAGAAACTTTTAGTTCTTAAGTTCATCGCTCTATGAATTCATCATTATCATAATCATTTAAAAACATTATTGATCCATGTAGAATGAAGGTTTCTACACATTTAATTCAATTTCTCTAATCTATAATCCCTCTTCTCCATTTCTCAGCAAATTTCTTTATTTTATTTATCCTTCTAACATGCAGTCTCGTTCTAGAGCTTTTACAACTCTCTTGAGATTCAATTAAAAATTTGTCCATCTATTATCATGTCATCTAGCAATATATTCTATATCACATTTCGGTCTCTTAATTTTTTCAATGTTGTCAGTGACACTTGTTTATTCTCTCATTCATGTATTTTATTTTCAGTCTCTTTTTATTATTTCTAACATATCTCTCTTCATACTTTGGTGAATGATTTGAAGTTTTTGTACTGCTTTTCTTTTAGTGTCCAAGTCTTTGTTCCATAAGTAAGAACTGAAAAAAGGCATCTATTAAAAATCTTCCTTTTCAAGCACATAGGCAAATTTACTTTTAATACAAAGGTATTTCTACCAAAAGCACTCATCCAAGTTTAATTTTATGATTAATTTCATCATTATGTTTCCATTTATATTAATAATCTGATCAAGATATTTATAATTGTTAACTTCTTCTAATTTATGATATTGATCTTTCTTCTTCTGAGAAAATTCACTGAATATTGCTTTAGCTTTTTTAACATTATCTTTGACCTACTTTCTTAGTTCATCTTATAACTCCGGCAACATTTTCTAAAACTGTAAAGCATTATTTGCAAAAATAATCACATCATCTGCAAAATCTAGATAACCTAAATAATCTCCAATTACTTTTACTTCCTTAGATCCCCATTTTAATCTATAAAATACTTCAAAGTTTTGGGGATATAAAATTACTGTGATCTACAATATTAATATTTTGTAACATCACTATGTAATCTAATAATTGCTGTTACATTTTGATAAATATTTTTCAGAATATGACAATTACTTGGGTCTATATTTTGGTAATCCAAAGCTGTAATCACCATAGAAATGCTTATATAATTGAATGACTAGTCACAATCTATAAGTCCAAAGCATAACAATCACTCATATTCATTGACCTTTTCTATAACTTCTTTTAATATTTACTTGGATATGAACTACTATGTATAATCTCTTTTAAATCTAGTTGGTCTTTTGATTGGTTTTAATCCAAAGTTCAAATCTTTTATATAAAATTAATAGTAATTTCTAATATTCTATTTATTATCTTTCTTAAATATTGATATTACTACAGCATTCTTCCAACCATTTGGTACATTTTTATCATTTAAACATTTGATATATAGTTAATATTTTTTCTATTTCTTCACCTGCTTCTTTAAAATATTAATAATAATTCCATCATTTCCAAGGAGTTTTTCTCTTCTTCTTCTTCTTCATAGAAACCTGCTTCCATTGTCTTGTTAATCTATAAACTTTCATCTTTAGTTATTACTTTCTTATTTATTTTAAAGATTTACATATTGTCTCTAGTTAGAAGTTAAATAATGTAACTATAGAGCAAAGATGGGAAGCCTCGGGTATCTGGATCAATCCTGGCCTTGAAACCTTTCAGTAAGGTCCATGGACATTTTTTAAAATCCTATATAGAATGGTTCTGTATAAAAATTATATTTAAATATGCTTGCCTTGTGCAAATATTTAATTAACAAATAAAATAAAATATTTATTTTCTCAACTATAACTTTTTCTCTTTCTAACCTTTATCATAGTTCTAGTTCATTCTATAAGTTCTAATAAATTGATTGAATCTATGTTGCTGAAAGCATTTTATTAGCTTTTCTAGTGGTTTTCACAAATGAACATTTACTAGGAAAAATAAAATTTGAATTTTACTTTATTTTACTATTATTATTTTGAATTTAATTTTTTTTATTACGATGGTTACACAGAGTAAGATAAAAAAAAAGATATAGAAAATCAGAATTTTAAGAGATGAACCACCACATATTTTTTATAATAAAAAATAGTATTAAACCACTAAATATCACATGATAAACATTTCTTATGCTTGCTCATAACTGTTATTAAAACAGGCAAAACTCTCTAAACAGTAGTGCCACTCAGTGCAAGCCAGAGTAATCAATGGATGCCAGAAGACTTGTGCATAAAATCCCTATCTATTGACTATTCATCCAATATCCTCAAACTAGCTTCTAGCTTGTGGCTTTCATCAGTGAGGAACCTTGGATCTGAGAGCACTGCACCTAGATCTTAGAATCTAATGCAACCCTAATAGCATTATTGTATGGAGAGTTTTGTCTGTTTTAAAAAATAGTATATTGAAGTGCCTGGTATACTTGGAAAGTATGTAATTCAATTAATAAAGAGCACAATCTTAAAGGGCACTATTTATCAAAACATTTTGATTATAACAAAATTGTTGGGGAATAAAAAATTATTGAAATCAAAAATCTTGAAAAAAGAACCTCATCAAGGGACTGATATGTTTTATAAAAAGTACAAACAAAACGTGAAATTCCGTGAAAGCAAGTTATATTATTTAATAATAATAAAAAAGTAGAAAAATTGAAACCATTTTTGGAGAGTATCGAATTAATCTGTCCAGAATATAAAAATAAATTCCAAAATATATATGCCACAAAGAATAGATACAAGGTCAATTGGAAAAATTATCATTAAATATGGAACAATTTATTCAGCGTTGGTGGTCGAGAGTCAGCATGGCTGCTTTACAAGCAGTTGTCCCGGGTTAGCGGGTTCGCGTCCCAGCGGATGCTATGACACATGAAAAAAAAAAAAAAGGAACAATTTACAAAAAAAAAAATTGTGGCTCTCATTTGAAAAGAGAAAGTTGAAATTGGCCTGCAACTTTGAAAAGGCTGCTCACTTCTAAATTAGGATTCAATTGATTAAATTTTTATCAAAATAGCAAGCTAATTTTTAAGTTGATAGTTTTGTATGACCAGCAAATGATATTATAAATGTCCAAATGATCCTTGGCAGAAAAAAGATTACTCAATTCTGCTATCAAGTGAAACTAGATATCTATTATTTGTTACATATTATTAAATAGCTACAGAAGTTTGTTTTTTAGAAAACTGAAACTTAGATTCTAATATTAGGGTTGATAGATTATAAATATAAGTAGCCAATGATGAAATATATCTACATTGTTAACATTAAAGTACACTTTAATATGATCTGGTGTCAGCCATTTTAATAATGTTAATTATATAATTTAGTTTTGAACTGAATCAGAAATATGACAGATATCGAAGGGAGAATATTTTTAAATATTTGCATTTTGAAGGGAGTGGTGTAGTGGGGATTTAATATTTGACAGAAATTTAGACAATTTATTTATATATATTTTACACTAAAACGAAGTTTGCTTTTATTTTACATTAAAACACCTTCAAGTTAAATACGTGAATTATTGGATCATTCACGGGATATTTTTAAACTCATATATTTCAAAGTAGTGGGAGAAAGACAGCTATGAAGTAAAATGTGATCTGTAAATGTTTCTCGAAGGAATATTATCCCATTAATAATATAGCATTCCATTAAAAACGAATATTTATTACTATTTGAAAAATATTTATTTCACATAATTGGTAACATAATCCTAATGAAAAGAAAGACAACAAAATAACACAATTTGTTTTTGTAATAATAAATCATTTAAATGATTTTAATTATTCAATTTTAAATTATTAACCTATTTTAATTTTTGTTTTTTAGAAATAGAAATTAAAATAAAAACAAATATTTTTTAATATAAGATATAAAACCTTGTAGTTTGAAAATTATTTTCATCTTAATGTTGAAATCTATCTGATATTGCTACGACATTTTATTAGGTAAATTCTGTATAAGATTATGGTGAAGATTAAATTTTTTTATTTATAGCTTTCTATTTTAATGACATAGATTTTAATAATGAAATGCTTAAGTAGATGCATTAAAAAGGTAGTTACAATGACAAACTACTTTTGATGATAATCAAGGGTTTGCTGCTCTGTTTGGTTTACTGCAATGAAAGAATATCAGATTCCCAAGCTTAAGGGCTTGGATTGATTTATTTCCATCTCATGATCACCATCTCTTATACTAGCACATAATTGTTTATAAACAAGGCAACTCTCCAAATAGTAATGCCAGCCTGTGCCAACCAGAGTTAATCAATGGATGACAGAAGGCTTGAGCATAAAATCCCTATCTAATGCCTACTCATCCAATATCCCTAGACTAGCTTCTGGCTTGTGGCCTTCATCAGTGAGGAGCTTTGGATCTGAGAGCACTGCCAACCTAGATCTTAGGACCTAATGCAACCCTCCAGCAACCACCTTTTATCTCTACTTAACTATAAAATTATGAGAAGGAAATTAACACAAAAATATTTTCAATCTAAGCTCAATACCTTCATTCTCATAGTTTTATAGTTAAGTAGAGATAAAAGGTGTTTGCTGAAGTTGTTGCCTTAGATCCTAAGATCTAGGTGCAGTGCTATCAGATCCAAAGCTGCTCACTGATGAAGGCCACAAACCAGAAACTAGTCTGGGGATATTGGATGAGTAGGCATTAGATAGGGATTTTATGCTCAACCCTTCTGACATCCATTAATTACTCTTGTTGGCACAGGGTGGCACTACTGTATGGAGAGATGCCTTGTTTATTTCCATGTCCTGAACAATTAAGCCATTTGATTATTTATTGTCCTGTATGGTGTAATGCAGGGGTGAAGTTCTGACTCTGGAATGTAAGGTCCTGGATGGATTCCAATTCTGAAACTTCCCGAACTCAAATTTCTTATGAACTTCTGCACAATAAAGTCATTCAGTTATTTATTTAAATATTCACTTGTTTGTAGTATTTCATTGCCCAGTTATTCAACTAGCTTCCAGAAAGGGAACTCAAAGCACCATATATATATATATAATAGATAATTCCCCTTTAGTATTCAGAAAATAATTTGTAAAAAAAAAAAAAAATGGGAGAACTGATAATCAATTTTCAGGATTATTTGATTTTTTGTTTCTCAAAAAGTAATCTCATATATGAGAATTTACTATGAATGCAGATGATATGGACATGTGCAGCAGATGTCTCAGGAAAGATTAACATAAATATTAAATTGGAAACTACCATGAAAGAAAAAAAAAAGTACATCTGGGTTTTGTTTTATGCAGTAGATAGATTCCTCAGAAAACACGCACAAAAGAAATCGCACAAAGATAGACTTAACTTACCTTGAAAAATGGGGAATAGGTTTTGTCATTTTCAAAAGTCGCATAAAAGCAAAGCAACAAGGAAAAATTACTTTAAAATTCACATTAAAAAAATAAGGAAATAAAGTATGACTAATAAAAAATTTCAAATATTTAAAAAAAATTAATACAGGACAAACTTTTTTTACTTTTGTATTAACTACAGTAATTTAATGTTACATTTTTTCATACATATTTTAATCATTACCGCTATTTGAAAATATGCGTTCATTTGTGAACTAGTGAGAAATAAGATTCGTGACATGATGTACAACTAGCGCCATTTTCAGTCTTGTGCTATGTTAATAGTTTTCTGTTTCTATATTAAAAAAAATGAGATCGCAATCAAAACAAAAAGATTATACATTATCATTAGAAAGATTATTTTCAGTTTATAAAATCAATAAACTCTTCGTTATTATTTATTTTAAATATCTAAAAAATATTTATTTCTGTTATATCTAACAAAATACGTTTAAAAGTTTAAATTTTTTGAATATTTATTGCGATATTTTTATACTTACATATAAATCTATTATTATTATTTACTCATTAGTATAAGTAAGTTATATACATAGAAGCTAAGATTCTAAATACAGCTTCAGGCCATATTCATGTTAGCTGCTAATATAACATTATATTTTTGAAAAAAAAAAAAGTATTTCAAGTCAAAATAAGTTATTAATAATTTAAATTTTTTGATATTTAATAATATAGTGAAATATAAAAGATATTAAGAAGAAACATGAATTGCATAACTTCAAAATCGCATTAAAATAATCCGCATAAAATGAGACCCAGATGTATTCAAAAAAGTGTTGGAAAGAGAGAATAGATAGAAAAATCTTCAGGAAGACTTATGGATGGATAGAGACACGTGATAATTGCAAATTGGAAGTCATAGAGCTTTATAGACTGATAAAGATAATGTATTTTTTGTGTTATATTTAAAACATTTAAGAATATACGTGATCATTTTCCTAAATAGCCTTATTTTTTCATATTTGAAATAAATTAATATTAACTTCACTACATATCTCTAACTTTAATCACAATTGTTTAAACTAATGTCATAAAAATTAGGTTTAGTGTTTTAAAAATGAAATTATTTTTGGTAATATATTTAATTTTCATTATAATTTACATTTCCCTTTTTCATAAATATCAGCAATTCTAGTTTACCATAAAAATATTTTTATTGGGATCAGAGAAACAGTGAAAAAATAGACCTTTTTTTAGTTCTTTAGAATGGGGAATATGATGAAAGAATATCAAACTAATGAAATAACTATTGTTGAAGGGGAATTTTAAAAAAGGAATGGATCAATTGTGGTAGAGAAAAATACAAAAGCACACATACCATTCAAAAAGAGCATGTAGTAGAAAAAAAGAAAAAGGTGTTCTGACTGGTTAACTTTCAGGATTGGGTAACACCGAGTACACCATGCACTATAATTTTAATTTGACCCTTCAGTGCATCCAATTTTAAGAGATTCACCAATATACAAGTTGCAAAACTAAAATTAAAAAATTATTGGTTTTTATATTTTTAGATGTAGATTTCTAAATATTTCAGATTTCAGAATTTTCATTTATAGCATGGATATAAACAGTTACCATCCGTATATTTCTTTTGTGAATCAATTATAGTGACAACTCTTATTTCTCTATTGTAAACTTAAACAATAAATCTTTAGCAGATGGAAATACAATTAAATTAAATAGCTAAAACTTATATAAAAAACACTGAAATGCTCTTTACCAGTTCATGCTTATTTTATAATGACAGGATATTTCAGATTTGTAAACAAGTATGTATATATATATATACATATAACTTAATAAGAATATGAGAAAAACTAATAACAATACATTAAATAGAGAATTAATATAAAGAGAAAGAAAAGATATAAAAACAGAAAACTTCATTCAAGAGATGTAATTACTTGATTTTTTTTAAAAATTTACTTAAGCAAATTTAGTCTGGAATATATATCTGCCTTTATAGCAGTATCTATTTTACTGTCTCAAAAACTTATTCTCAAAACCTAGTCGTATCACTGAAATCTCACAAAAATACTCGTTAATGATGGGTGGAATTCAACCAAGCCTTTAAAAGACCATGAAGTAGTTTCTTTATATGCTAAAAAAGAAACATATAGCACATCAAAGCTAGACAGATATGCACTAAGAACAAAACATTTAACTCACAAATCATCAAAAGATGAAAGAGAGAATAAGCAAACACATTCATACATGTATTTATCTAGATTTAAGTACAATACACTATTCCATTGTCTGGAAATATTAGTTATATTCACAATACATATAAAGGATTTGAACTCAAACTTTCAAGCTCCCTACATCTATCCAGTCTATCTTATACAACTGATACACATGACCACATACATGTGAAAATGATAATAGATCCCCAATATAGTATTTCATGATGAACAGTCCTCATCAGTTGGTCCAGATCACCATCTCCCACAATCAGTCCTCAGATTATATTAAGATAGCAAATCTTTGAACTTTAATGGATAAGCTTCAATCTTCTCCACTCTATAACTCTTCAGCCACCCATATCATTCAAAATCCAAGGATGAAATGTTCAAAGCCTTGTTGATGCCAATATTATAGTCATACCCATGTTGACCTTAAGCCAATCTGACTCCTCACACATAGTACCTTAAGATGTCCATCTAATTATACAGTTATATAGATAGATTGGATAGATGAAGAGAGATTTAAAGTTCAAGTTCAAGTCCCTTATAATTACATTGTTTAATAGATAATATACATATATTTAAATATTTGCAGTACATACTAAATATTTTTAAAAAGTCTAAAAAATTATTACACTTATGAAAGATATGAACAGAAAAATTGTTCCAATAAACAAGAACATTAAATAAATAAACAGATAGGTTTATTGTTTTTCTGAAGGTTTGTGATGATGGTGTTCTAGCTGTATTTTTATATTGGACTATTTCCATCATCTAATATGTGTGTTGAATGTCTTTAGAAAAGTTTAATTTTTAGTTAAATATTCCAAATGCATTCAATTGTTAGTAATATCACAGCAAACAGGTTAGTATATGCACCAACTGTTAGTAATATCACAGCAAACAAATGTTAATAATATCACAGAAAACAGGTTAGTATATGCACTAACTGTCAGTAATATCACAGCAAACAGGTTAGTATACGCACAACGTTTCGAGAGGTATTTTTCTCCCCTCTTCTTCAGGTGTTGCTGGCCTGACCAGTGACAGTACTAGCATGGGATTCGAACCTGGGTCCTTAGATTCTTGATTATTGAAATTTAAGGTAACGCTCTAACCAACTGAGCCATCCTGCCAAAGGCAACAGTATGTAGTAATTTCATATACTTATCTATGAGGTTCCTCCTGATTTCTCCACTTTTTCCTCAGAGCAAAGTTGATTAGTGATTTCCATACATTATGTATAGTCACACTAGTTTGGCTTATGGGATTTTTTGCCATTGTCACAAATGTACCATGTGAAGAAGCATTGTCTATTGTAAGAAAAAGGTTAAATGATGATAATAGTTTACAAATCAGAACAGCTCTTCCTATTGATAGCATAATGGAACTATTAACTTTCTGTATAAAAACAACCTACTTTCACTATAACACAGAGTTCTTCCAACAAAATCAAAGAATGGCTATGGCCTCACCATTGTCTCCCCTGATTAGCAATATTTACATGGAAGAACTTGAAACCACAGCCATAAAAACTACTCCTTATCCACCTAAAGTTTGGCTTCGCTATGTGGATGATACATTTGTTGTATGGCCACATGGTGAAGCATTGCTACAAACTTTCTGGACACACATCAACAACATATCCCCTTCAATTAAATTTACAATAGAACCAGAACAAGAACAAAAATTAGCATTCTTAGATGTTCTTGTGACAAGACTCCCTCATGGCAAAATTAAAACTACAGTTTACTGGAAACCTACACATACAGGAAAATACCTAGCCTATACATCTAATCACACCAGAAACACAAAACATGGAGTTATACTATCACTGTGGAACAGAGCAAAAGAAGTTTGTTCAGAAACTGGTGATTTGGAAAAAGAAAAGATCTATATAGAACAAACTCTTAAGAAAAATGGTTATCCATCAGCTGTTATTAAGAAAACATTAAACAGACAACAAAAAGAACCATCAAGAGAAAAGACAATTATTGGTACTGTAGTGTATCCATACATTCCAAAAATAGCAGACAAATTAAGGAAAATCTGCAATCAGTATAACATCAGAACAGCTTTTCAGAGCCATACCACACTACGAGGAATTCTAACATCTACAAAGCCTAAACTTGAAATGCTGCAAAGAAAAAACTGCATCTATGAAATACCATGTGAATGTGGAAGAACATATATTGGTGAGACCAGCCGTCCCATTCAAAAGTGCTTGCAAGAACATAAACTGATGATTAGAAGAGAGAAAACAGATGTGTCTAATGTAGCAGACCATGTATGGACCAATGAACATACATTCAATTGGGAAAATACAATAATATTGGATAAAGAAAAGGTACAAAGAAGAAAATTTAAAGAAGCTGCTCACATGACAATGGCAAAAAATCCCATAAGCCAACCTAGTGTGACTATACATAATGTATGGAAATCACTAATCAACTTTGCTCTGAGGAAAAAGTGGAGAAATCAGGAGGAACCTCATAGATAAGTATATGAAATTACTACATATTGTTGCCTTTGGCAGGATGGCTCAGTTGGTTAGAGCGTTACCTTAAATTTCAATAATCAAGAATCTAAGGACCCAGGTTCGAATCCCATGCTAGTACTGTCACTGGTCAGGCCAGCAACACCTGAAGAAGAGGGGAGAAAAATACCTCTCGAAACGTGCGTATACTAACCTGTTTGCTGTGATATTATTAACATTTGTTTGCTGTGATATTACTAACAGTTGGTGCATATACTAACCTGTTTGCTGTGATATTACTAACAGTTGAATGCATTTGGAATATTTAACTAAAAATTAAACTTTTCTAAAGACATTCAACATACATATTAGATGATGGAAATAGTCCAATATAAAAATACAGATAGGTTTATTGTTTGGGAGTTCATAAGAAATTTGAGCTCTGGAATTGCCAGATTTGGAATTGATTCTAAGATTTTATGTTCCAGAGTCCAGAATCTGTCTCTCTTATTAGTGCATTGAGTCATGAAGCACAACATACTGCATCAAAAATCATTTACTCTATACAAAGATTTTAGCAAAAGTGGCAGTGAAAAGAGTAACATTCAAGTAAGAGATAGTTGTGTAAAGGAGAAACTGATATGAACTTAAAAAACATCATAAAGGGATTATGTCATCTGCATTTCAATATTATCATCCATTTTTATCACAAAAAATATCTTATGTGATTTAGTGCATAGACAGAGTAATAAACTCTACAATTCAAGTTTGTGAATCATTCTTCAATTCTGTGACATGTTGTACTTAAACTTCATGTGAACTCTTAAACAACAAATTATTTAATTATTATTATATTACAAAAAAATAAGAGACTGACTGAATACATGCATATACATGCAATTATATAATATAAAGAGTATGCTAATAGCTCTAAACAAGCTTATTTTATTTCTATTTTAGTTTTTTTATGATAATGCCACAAAAGAACACATTCAAAATCTCTATCTAGATTTATTCCTATCCCCAAACCAGTTTTGAGCTAATGGCTCTCATCAATGAGGAGCAGGATTTTCTACTATTAGATAAATTTGGGGCTTTAGTTTGTATTTCAGATCTTGTGTCTGGTTGTTCTAGCTCCTCACTGAAAAGAGCCATTAGCTCGAAATTGGTTTGGGAATAATTCTAGATAGAGATTTTGAATGCATTCTCTTGCAGCTTTTATTGGGGGAAAAATAGAATAAAAATAAAATAAGCTTGTTTAGAGCTATTAGCATGCACTTTATAGTACATTTGTAAATACACGCTAAATAAGTCATCATATGTGATTTGATTTCATTAATATGTAATTATATGTGGCACAATTTCCATTATCTAGAGATAATTGTTACATGTCTTTCAAAAAATTCACATTATAAACTTTTAAAATATATTTTGACTGTTAATAATTAGCATATAGTTTAGTATATAACATTATGGTTTAAGTAATATTCTTCTTCTCTTTCTTCTTCAGGTGTTACTGGCATGATCAGTAATAGTATTGGCATGGGAATCTAATAATCTATAATCTTTAACTTGATAATACTGAATTTAAATGGGCACTGTCAAATAGTATAGTTGTTACAGAATCATCTTAAATTCAGAATTTATAAATCTAAAGATCTCAAAGTTCAATTCTTATGCTAGAACTATCGCCGACCATCTGAAGACAAGGAAAATAATAATACCACTTGAAACATCGTGTATATACTAATCAGTGTGCTATTACTAAAAGCTGAATGCATTCGAAAAATTTAAATTAAGTTTGATTTTTTTCAAAAGACATTCAAAAATTAATTCTAGTTGACTGAAGCAGTGCGATATATAATTACAAGTAAAACACCATCTTCACAAAGACATTCATAAATATAGTTTTCAGATTTGAATGTAATAAAGTACCTATATGTGTAAGCATGCTCTCTTCTCATCACTTTTTCTTCATTGTTTTTTTTTTTTTATAATTGTTGATTTCAATATACATTCGAAATCTGAAAACCGAATGCACCGACATTATGCATACTACATTATAGAATTATATAAAAAACGATTATATAGCATATTTTGTAATATATCTTAGTAATAATATGTATATTATTTTTTAAAAAGCACAATTATAGAAAAGATAATTAAAAGATTTTAAATAATAGAAGATATTATTTTGACTGTATGTCGAGTCAATGTAAATTTACAATGATAAGACGTAATTTAATTAAAAAGTATTTTGGTGTGAAAAGTTGTCTTTTTTTTTTTTTGTTTATTTTACGTTTAAGTATAACTTTATTTTCAAAATACTTACAGAAATATTTGAAAAAAGAAGATTAAGATAGTTTGGTTATATTAAGAACAAAATATCCGGAATAATGAATGATTGAAAATGGAAGGGGAGGAAAAAAAGAGGAAGACCAAGAAATAATAGAAAGAAGATCTGAAACACCAGCATAAGAAAGAATGGTCTATAAAAATGAATGAAATGAATAGAGAAATATAGAGGTGGAAAATATAGGAGTTTTTGGTTGGAAATATCATCCGCAGTAAGAAAATCCCGAAGAAAAAGAATTAATCATAAATTTGAATTTTTTTTTTTTACTTTGTCAGTTTGTTTCTTATTTTGACTGCTTCATTTTGTTGAGTTAAATAATAAAAAATATCATTTAATTAATTGCTGACTACGTATGAGGAAAGATAATAAGGTAAGAATTTTTATTTGATTTCTATTCAAATTTAATGTGATCTAATTTTAAAATTAAAATCTTTCCTGACTAATCTTAAAATGTTGCACAGTCTTTTCAAAACATTTTGCAAATGTATATTAGGTTTGACAAGTTATGCAGTATTAAGAGATACATATAATACTTTTCATGCACTTTTGATTATTTAAGGGTCACAGACCATTAAATATTTAAATCCTTTTTATCTAAAATACAATTATAAAATCCATCCTAAGAGTGCTATCATGTGAGTAAGAGACTTTTGTGAAATGCAAATTTTAGCACCTTCCCCTCAATTTTATGAAATAAACTTTGTAAATTTGAAAAAATGAAATTCGTTTTTACTTTTAATCATTCAAATTAAAAATTTCACCAATAAAACTTGTACTGCCCTGCTTCATTAAGCTGCTTATAAAGTATGAAGATCACTGCTGTAAAAATAGAAAACAATGTTGGAGCAAGTACACATCCTTGTTTAACACCAACTTTCATTTCAATTGACTCAAATCGTCCACTTTCAGTGTGAAATAAAGATCCCTTTTTTAGTAGTTCTCCATACATACCTATTGTAAATTTTCTTTATATAGGATTTATTTTTTATAAAACATTATTATCTTTAATAATGAGCCAAAAATATTTAGACTTTTAAGTATACTTTCTTTATGTTTGTATAATATTTTATTTCTCCTTAATATTTTTAATATACAGAGGCAAACTCTCAATACATTAGTACCACTTAGTGCAAGGCCAAAGTAATCAATGGATATAGGAAAGTTTGTGCATAAAATCCCTATCTAGTGCCTACTCATCCAATATCCCCAAACTAGTTTCTATCTTGTGGCTTTTATCAGTGAAGAGCTTTGGATCAGACAGCACTGCATCTAAAAACTAGTCTGGATACATTGGATAAGTAGGCACTAGATAGGGATTTTTTGCACAAATCTTCCTGCATCTATTGATTACTCTAGCTTGCACTGAGTGGCATTATTGTATGGAGAGTTTTGCCTCTGTGTAATAGCTTGTGTAAGCATAAAGAATAGTGATCATGTGATGTTTAGTGATTAAATATTTTTAATATTATTATAATAATGATTTGAGTCATTAGCCTATGTAGTTTTGTGGGGGGGGTGCTAATGGATTCATTTCTCATGAGTTTATAAGAAGGTTGAGTGCCAGAATCAATCCTGGGGACCCCACAATCCCAAGTTGGATGCTCTACCAACTGCACCAAAACTCATAGGGTAGTTTAGTGCAGTGATAGAGAGTGATGGACTTTGAAACTTAAAATTCACAGATTGTGGCTTTGTTCTATTACTTCTGGTGTTTAAATTTCTAATGAAATCCTAAACAATAAACCATTCAAATATTTTTTATTTTATTTGACTTCAGTGCAGTAGCTAGAATGTTTGAATCTCTATGTAAAGTTTAAAAAAAAACTCTTCTTAATATTTATAACAAATAATATTAATATCATTTACATTCTTTATTACCTTTACAATGCTTTTTACAACCCACTACTGACAGTTTCAATTGCTCCAGCAATCTTCTTCAGAACTTCTTATATTTTAAGATTTGAAACTATAAGTAGAAGTTTTAAAGAAGATTGCTGGGGCAATCAAAACTGCCAATAGTGGGTTGAAAAAAACATTGTAAAAATAATAAAAACATAAATGATATTAATCTTATATGGATTTGGCAATGCAATAGGAAAAATATATTTATAACATATATACATATTAAATGTCAGCCAGCTATATTATTTCTGCCACACTCTCCCTTTAAATAAAGAATAGCTTGAATTTTTTACCTATTCAAGAGAAATTCCTTTTGAAATGGACTTCTTTTTGAATGAGCAGCAAAATCCAAGCTTTTCTTTATTTAAAGATGAAGTGTAGCTGAATAATATAGCTGTGGGGCATTTAAAATATTTCATAGCATTTTCAGCTAATGTTATGCACAGTTTCTTATATATATATACATACACACATTTTTGAATATATGTAATAAAAGAGCCCCTAAAATCCATTGACTACACATAATGTTAAATTTGCTTCAAAATAGCTACACGATTAGGGTATGCCTTTATTTTCCATTTTCTTTTTCTTTATTCTAATACAATTTTTTTAATGTATCCCTTTTTGCATCTTGAAATATACAGTCTTTGTTATTGTTTAAAACGAAAACCGTGTTATAAAATTAAACGTTACAATAAGTATTCAAAAAGCATTGATTATATCTCTCTCTCCTCCATTAAATATAAACATCTTATTTATCTTATTTACAATTAAGGGCTTATCAAATACATTCCTATTTACTTTACTTGTTTAAGCCCATTATTTTTTCCAGCTAATATCAATTGACACAATTGAACGTACTTTTTAAATTTCCTTTTTATTTATTACATAGTCTAATTAGAAGAGACTTAAACTTAATCATGGATATATTTAGAATTCTATGTAAAAATGTCATTGTTTCAATATTTTAAAATCATTCTTAGTTATTTTTTTATTTTTAGACATGATTTTAAAAAAGGATCTTCTTCTTACAGCAAAAGATATATAATTATTTTCCCTTAAACAAACCATGCAAACAAATATCACAGTGGAAGTGGAAGCAGAGCCCATGTTTAACCTTCACATTGATGGCACTCTTACAATGGCATTATAAATATTAAGGAAATGAGAAACACCAAGAACCTTTGATCAAGAAAAAATTGAATAAAAAATTTGATTGTGGGAATCTGTGTTGTTCTTTAATGCTCACTGACTTATCTAATGATTCAACCAGCTGCTGATTGAAGTAGAAGAGTCATTGATTTAATGTGTATAATGAAGACTAGCATAAGCTAAGTAATGTTTACTTTAGGCTCATAATTTAAATAGAAACAGGCATTAAACAAATAATAAAATCTGATGAAGACTGCAAGGTACAGTCGAAACTGTAATAATAATAATAATAAAAAGTTTTGGCTGAAAAAAGTGTAAGAAGAATTATTTGATTTGCAATATTATATAAAATGATAAATGAAGAATTATTTATATTTTATTGAATATAAAATTGTTTAACATATAAACAATATCTAGAGAAATATTAAAGCCAATTCTCATATAGAAAAGCTTAAGACTGAATTCTCATTCATTATTAAAGAATAGTTCATAGAAAATTTCTATAATATTTAAATAGAGCTACCAAGAAACCTCCAGTTATCTAAAAGAATATTTAACTATTTTGAAAGAAGATAGTATTGTTTACAAATAATGCTTACTATATGAGATAAACCCAGGTCATTAAAAATAATCAAATAATACCCAAAATGTACTATTTGATAATGAAATGTTATCAATCTACTGCAGGATGAAAGTCTCTCCAATTTTAATTCAGTTTATCCAATTCCTAACATATCTTTTCTGCAACACATCAGAAAATTTTCTTATTTCATCTCTTTATGTCTGGTCTCTTTCCAAGTTTTTTAATGTGTCTTGGAATCCAATTTGAAACTTCATCATCAACTATCATCTCTTCCAGAAATATGTCCAGCCCAGCTCTATTTTAATCTCTTAAATCCTTCAATGAAGTCCAGCCCAGCTCTATTTTAATCTCTTAAATCCTTCAATGAAGTTTGTGATATCTGGGAGGATAAGAAAGATAGTATAGCTATTTAAGTCATAACAATTATATCACCATTTCTTGTCTTCCTTTGGCCCTCACAAGGTAATAAATCTTCCAGTATCAAAAGCATAATCAATTATTTGTCTGACACATGGCATGCTTTTAGTCACTAATATTTGAATGTTGTAGTTGTGACATCACTACTTCCACACTATAGCATTCTCATCAAATATTGTTTTTGAAATGACAATGCAGCCATAAATCTTTATGAAGATCTGATTAGATTGTTTTGTTAAGCAGTAAAGTATTCCAATATGGATTGATTTATGTTTTTATATATAATTATCCTTATATACATTGGTTCATTTCAGTAAGCATTTATATTAGTTCAGAGTTACTTTTAGCAAGCTTGTTCTTTAGGACTGCAGTTATCATCCTTGAAGCTACAGACTTTTTTGTTTTTAAAAAAGCAATAATTATAGATCTTAAAAAAATAAAGGCTCAAATTAACTGGTGCATCACAGTTTAAAACTCAACCAGATATGATATTTTTTTATATATGAAAGTTCTTTCCATGTGTTTATAAAATTAATAATATTAGTACAATTTCATGTAAGATATTCCTTAGTATCTAAGCTACAATGGTACATGTTTCCTGTTAAGCACATCACGAAGTTCTAAATATAATATGATGTGTGCTTTTTGTTTTACCAAACTCCTGCACATAACCTTATTTTTAATCTAAATGCAGTCATTTTAAATATGTTTGGCTAAGAGAATATATTCCAAAACTAAGTTGAACATGACTACCTAAACTTGTATCAATCTGTAATAGACACTATTCTAATTGCTTTATCTTCAATTTGCTTGAAATATTATATAGTCTAATATATAATGATTGAATGTTTATTTGCTTAGGAGGTCTTATGATGTTCAAGCATTAAAATTGACAGACTAAGCTTTGATCCAAGAATTTTTAATTTTAAAATCCACCATTCTACCACCATGCTAAATAGCATAGATTTTGTACCTTATTAATGTAAAAATATAGATTTTGTATGCAGAATCAAAGGTCTTTAATGTTAAATCAAATCTAAAAGTTACTTCAATTGTTGATTGGTGCAGATAAAAGAACAAAACAAAATGAAGATTTCAATAAACATAATACCTGTACATAAAGAAATAAGTAGATAATTAAATGGTATAATTGCTTGGGACTTCATAAAAAATTTAAGCACTGGAAATGCTAGAAAATGGAATCAATCCGAAGATCTTATGCACCAGAATCTGATATTTTACCACTGCACAAAACTAACTCTAATCCTAATCCTAACCTCAACCCAATTGCAAAACCACATCGTTAGCTTTATACATTTCACACAACCTTAGGAGTTTTAAATTTATTATTATATTTTTTTTTATAAAGTTAAAAAAACATAGGTATTTTACTATTTACTAATCAAGTTATATTAAACTTAACTTATTTATACGAGGAAACTGTAAATAAAGGATCTCATTGTTAAATAATAATAGTGAAAAATTAAATTTCATATAGGAATTTTTTTTTTGATTTAATAAATTGTAGTCGTTAAAAAAAAACAATGTTCAATTTGTCAGAGAAAGGTCTAATTTAAATAATAATTCTGAGTAACAAAATGTTATCTTATAATCTTTAGAATACATATACAAGGATATAGATTTTTATATTATTATAAAAGAAAGCATTTATAAACAAATTGAAATATTCATATAAAAAAAATGTTTAATCAGTATATTTTATATATAGTCTCAAAAATGAATTATTAATTAGTTTGAAGTGAATTTAATTGTCTCAATTACCTATAAAAATATACAATAAATCATTTGCAATTGCCTAAGGTAATTATGTAAATATTTCTTGTTTATCACGGGAGCAATTTAAACGTGAATAACACAGTAAATTTACGAGGCAGTAATGGGTAAGTTAGTACAATGAATTGAATTACAATTCTACAGACTAATAATAATTCAGCTAATATATTTTTAAATATTGTTTTAAGAATTATTTTAGAAATTTTATTCCATTTTTAATTTTTCAAATTTTGACATCGCATGCATGGATCGTAGTTCGATAAATACTTTAAAAGAATTTTTTTTTGTAACAATGTGTACTAATTATTTCTAAACACATTAAAGTAATACAGAGAGCTGATTAAATAAAAATTACATACACATACTTTCACGCATTACATGTAAACATTTAATATATATACACACATAAACTCGCATAATAAAGACATTTTAATCATTATCAATCTAGAAAAAACATTGATCATGAATAATTTAGATCTTTTATTTTTGAAACAATGAAAACGGCGTTATAATCCTATTAAATCCATCGGTTAAATTTTTTTTATATAACTATGATATTGCATACAGGTGGAGGAAATATTTTGATCACTTTTTGAATAATACAAGAATTGAGATGACTGTTTTTTAATGATATAATCTTTCTATCCATTTAAATTTCGATTTAAAAAATCCAATTTAGTTAATATCAAACTGCAATCTTAAAAATAAAAAGGCTGTAGATCCTGGTAAAACGCCTGGAGAAGTTTTAAAATATACTGGTGATATATATTTTAAAATAAACTTTATTAGACTATAGAATACAAATTTGAGTCTTGAGGCTATTTAATTATCAATGAGCAAGAAAAAAAACATGAGCTTGGCAGAAGCTTGTAGTTGGTGGCAACCAGGGTATGTGAGAAACAGGGCAAGGTACCTGATTATTCAGTCAGTAGAGTAATCTTTGCCCAGGTATAGTTGTAGATGCACCCTGGTGATAGTGCGGAGTCTCTGGTTTTGGCTTGTGAGAGTAGTTTGGTGAAAATAAGCTGAGATGTGCTTTGAGAGTGCCCAAATATTAATTTACACCGAGTAAACCACAAGAAGAAAGTGAGAAAGATGGACAGCCTTATCATAGCATAAGTTCCTTGTTTAAATGTGTTTTGTAATTACTGGAATTTGCTTTTAATAATATATCCTTTCTAACCACTTATTTACATTTCGATAAAGAATCCAACTTAATAAAGTTTACTGGAATTTGTTTTTAATGGTATATTCTTTCTTGTTGGAATTTGCTCTCAATTATATATTCTTCCTAAATACTAATTTAGATTTTTTTTTTTCATATGTCAAATGCGTTGACTGGGAAGCAAACCCGGGCCAGCTGCTTGGAAGGCAGCTATGCTAACCACTAGTACCAACGCTTGACTACTCATTTAGATTTGAATAAAGAATCAAACTAAGTTAAAACATCAATCTTAAAAAAAATGGATAGGATATAGGTCCTAATAAGATATCTGGAAAAGTTTTAAAATTTAAATTACTGGAATTTTTTTTAGGAATATATGAATCCATGAAGTTAAGCCATTTGATCTTAAGAATGCTTTTAATATTTCACTTTATAAAAATAAAAAAAAGACTGTAATTCTAAGGCAGTATTTCATTTGCTTATACAGATTATTTCCTATATATGTAAATAGAGGGATTTGAACTAGGATTTTTTACTACATTCAACCAATACTAATAATCATACATTAATAAAAAGAACATTTTGTGCAGAACTAGCACTCATCAGTTGGGCCAGAACATAATCTTCCACACATATATGCAATCAGTGCTCAGTTTATATTAAGATAGCAATTCCTCAAACTTTTATGGAAAGGATTTAATCTTCTCACTCATTCTGCTATTCAACCATCGATTTCATTAAAAAAAATGACGATAAAACACTCAAATCCCTTAGTCAGTTTTCAATGAAATGGATGATTGAATATTTGGAAAAAAGAAGATTGAATCCTGTCCATAAAAGTTTGAGGAGTTGTTAACTTATCATAAAGTGAGCACTGATTGTACATATGTGTGGCAGATCATGATCGGCCCAACTGATGATTACTGATTCTGCATAAAATACATATATTGGAAATCATGTATTGTTTTTGCATGTGTGTGGTCATGTGTATCAATTACTTGAGATGATGTGGAGAAAGAATTTACTAAAAAATCCTGAGTTCAAATTGCTCTATTTACAAAAAAGACTGTAATAATTACTATGGTACATCATTACTAATTTTACACAAAAGTAATTTCAATTATTTTCATGAATTAGGTTGCTTTTGATCATATATACTAAAAATTCAGTGTGTTTTTTTAGAGAATCAAGAAGTAGCATAGACATGGGTTTTGCTGCCAAGCAAATTCAAGAAAAGTTTCAGGAGCAAAAAAGTGATTTATATATTGTTTTCATTGATTTATTTAAAGCATTTTAGTCAATTAATCAAATAGATGATCTGTGACAATGTTTGAAAATCAATTCTATATCCAATCAAGTTTATTTATATTATACAGCCTTTTCTTGATGAATTATACATGAAAAATCTGAGATGCTGATGCATTAAGGATGTGCATTAGCTTCAGAATTATTTTTCATTTATATATGATGATTATGGGACCTGTTTACAAATGATTTCAGTAATATGAGTATCAAACTCTCCATACAGTAGTGCTACCAAATGCAAGCTTTTATAATCAAAGAATGCAGAAAGATTTGTGCATAAAATTACTATTTGGTATCTAGTCAACCAACATCCCCAGACTAGTTTCAACATTTTGGCTTTCATCAGTGAGGAGCCTTGCATTTGAGAGCATGGCACCTAGATCTTGTGATCTAATGCAATCCTCCAGTAGACACCTTTTGCCTACTTGGCTAATTATAAAGCTAGGCACCCAAGATGAAAACACCATAATGTTTCCAATCCAAGCTCATTTGCTTGTATAGTCATATAGATCTGAATTCAGTTCAGCATCTATATATTTTGTTGTCTTTGATTTTTCAAAACCTCCAGTCACCATTATCCTATGGGTGGAATAGGTATAAAACAATCAAAACATCACAAGATCACCATTTCATATGATTACACATGCTGTTAACAATAGTACCAAACTCTCCACCCAGCAGGTGTCATCAACTGCAAGATTTTGTAATCAATGAATGCAGGAAAGTTTGTGCAAAAATCCCTATCTAGTGCCTACTCATCCAATAACTTCAGACTAGTTTCTAACTTGTGGCTTTCATCAGTGAGGAGCCTGAGATTTGAGAGCACTGCACCTACATCATAGAAACTAGTCTGGGGATGTTGGATGAATAGGCACTAGATAGTGATTTTATGCACAAACCTCCCTGCATCCATTGATTACAAAAGCTTGCACTTGGTGTAAGGAGAGTCTAGTACTCTTATTAACAGCATGTTGTAATGCGTTTACCCATTTTCTCACTACTGTTCGATTGGACTAACACTTTCTACAAATTTATTTTCTTGGTATTATTATATCTATTACTAACAAGACTTATCAATGAATGAAACCACTTAATCAACTGAGATAGCTTTAGTGTCACATAATTATTGACATTTTCTACCGAGTATATTTATGGACATCAGCCTATTCTGACTCCATGCAACAATCATATGCTTGCATAAGAATTGGACTGGAAGGGATGAGGAGAGTAATCATGACTTATTAACAAATGCCTGACCACTAGCTAGCTCACTCAGGGAATGTGGTACTTAGACTGACATAAATGTGTATAGGTAAGGCAGTAAGAATCAAATTAATTCAATTATTCAATAACTAAAACATGCATATATTTTTGAACTAAAATAAATAATATATGAAATAACAAAAATAGAATAAATAACAGTGCTCAAATATTTAATGAACATAATAGCATATATATATATATTTATACAGTAAATATAACTAATTATAACAAATATTAAATAATTTATATTTAAGATGGTTTATCTGGTTTAATATAAAGAACTTACAATCTCTAAAATAATATTGAGAATGTGCATTAATAATTACCTTTGGAATCCTGGGGAAGTTAGATTGGTTAGATTCATAAAGAAATATACTCAGGAAACACTGTGGTCACAGAAATAGTTCAGAAAGGATATCTTGTTCTTTTTAAATGGAAAATGTGCATTAATAATTACCTTTGGAATCCTGGGGAAGGTAGATTGTTCAGATTCATAAAGAAATATACTCAGGAAACACTGTGGGCACAGAAATAGTTCAGAATGGATATCTTGTTCTTTTTAAATTTCTGATGGCATGATAATGAGTCACAATACTTGCTTAGACACAGATGGATGGATGCAGATTCTTTTAACTTCAGATGGTTATAGAATCATGTAGCAGCTTTTGTTTCTTTGTGAAGCATC
The DNA here is from genome assembly GCA_028023455.1 of Epiperipatus broadwayi. Taxonomy (NCBI): domain Eukaryota; kingdom Metazoa; phylum Onychophora; class Udeonychophora; order Euonychophora; family Peripatidae; genus Epiperipatus; species Epiperipatus broadwayi. Next base: position 23,248,971 of record JAQFVV010000002.1, read on the forward strand.
AGCTAACAGAAATTTCCGATGTTAATTAAATATGACAGTGACATAACAGCATAAAAACTAAACTGGCCTCCTGATTTTTTTACTTATATCTTTTCTTTCTCTTTTTTCTAGAAAGTTCCATTCTTCTCAAAAAATGTTCATTACTCAAAAAATGTTCAGTATTTTTTATCTTATCCACTGGGATCTGAGACTCAGTTTCTTTTGTCCCATTTTTTTCCTTTTATCAAGAAAACCTTTCAGTACATTTCTTTTTCTTTATCTCATAAAATTTCTTTAAACACTTTAAAAAAAACAATTTGAAATTATATCTACGGTGAAAGCATTCCATAGATAAAAATTTGTTTCATTTCCTTTTTCATCATTTACATTTTTTCATTATTAAAAATAAAATAAACTAGACACAAAATCATATATATACATTATATGCTTCTCCAGAAAATTCTTTATGTATGTTGGACTATATCCATTCTGAACTATTTCTGTAGCTACAGTGTATCCTGAGTGAATTCACTTTCTTTATAAATCTGAACAATCTATCTTTCCCAGGGATCCAAAGGTAATACATACGTTATTTTAAACTTATATTAAAGCATTCTCAATATTATATTTAGTGCAAGTTTTTTATATTAAATAAGAGTAACCATCTTAAAGATAAATTATTTAATATTTGTAATAATTAGTCATTTTGCCTGTAGAAATGTATATACATGCTATTATGTTCATTAAATATTTGAGCACTGTTATTTATTCTATTTTTGTTATTTCATATATTATTTAGTTAGTTAAAAAATGAATACATGCTTTAGTTATTGAATAATTGAATTAATTTAGTTCTTACTGCCTTACCTATACACATTTCTGTCAGTCTAAGTACCACCCACCCTGAGTGAGCTAGCCAGTGGCTGGGCATTTGTTAACAATCCATGATTACTCTCCTCATCCTTTCCAGTATAATTCTTATGCAAGCATAGGATTGGTGCATGGAGTCAGAATAGGCTGACATCCATAAATATACTGGGTGGAAAATGTTAATAAATAATTATGTGACACTAAGGCACTTGATCAATTATTGCTTCATTCATTGCAGTAATAAATATAATAATACCAAAAAAATAGTTTGTAGAAATAGCATTAGTCCAATTGAACAGTAATGAGAAAAGGGGTAAACCTGTTACAATGATGCCCAATATGGGGCTTTGAAGAGTGAGGAATTTGGGGATAGGAAATAATAAGAAATTGAGAAATAATAGTAATAAAGCATTGTAGTATATTTGCATTGAAGAAAGAAAAGAGAAATTGTTGTTTGTTGTTTTTGTTTCAAGAATTAGAATCAAGATATTGCAATGGTCAGGTTTAAGCCCTTCTCATTGCACCTTTCAGTTTAACTACCAAACCTATCTGTGCTGGGTTCAAATCCTATTAAAATATTCATTTTATTAAAATAAACATCTAAACTGTACTATCATGGCTGGGTGTGCAGCATTATGTATGCACATATGAATAAATGCTGTACATACATAGATTAATAAATGTTACAGCAAATATTTTAAATTTTACATTTTATAAAGAAATAATTAATGTTATAATTTTATATCTCAGAAATGTCAATTTATTAAATTTAATAAATATAAATGCTGTACATACATAGATTAATAAATGTTACAGCAAATATTTTAAATTTTACATTTTATAAAAAAATAATTAATGTTATAATTTTATATCTCAGAAATGTCAATTTATTAAATTTAATAAATATAAATTCATATGTGGATATATGATTCACTTTATATAATAATATATATAGAGTGGCATGATTTTTATTTTGTAAAAAGAGCAAAAAGCTTTTAGTTTTAATTAGTTAAAAATAAAAGTTAGCCGTAAACAAATTTGCATTAAAGTTATCCGTAAACAAATTTGCATTAAGTCCACTGCACTTGTGGCTAAATCAAAGTTTGATAATTACTTTATACAAATTTGTCTGCTAAATTGTATTCATTAAAATCACTGAAGTAGCAATTAGTTAAAAATAAAAGTTAGCCGTAAACAAATTTGCATTAAAGTTAGCCGTAAACAAATTTGCATTAAGTCCACTGCACTTGTGGCTAAATCAAAGTTTGATAATTACTTTATACAAATTTGTCTGCTAAATTGTATTCATTAAAATCACTGAAGTAGCACTATTTCACACCTGGAAGAGGATCTAAGGCACCATGGAATCCTAAACAAAAGCATTTTGGTCAATTTGGTAAATCTTATAATTTAAAGTAATATTTTAAGAGCTAATGGGTTTCCAGGCAAAATAAATTCTTTTCCAGTTAAATGCTTCATATAAAAAATATAAATAGGGTATATTTGAAGCTTGATGGATGGAGTCATTAATTTTGGAAGAGCATCACCATACTGAATCTATGTCAGATCGATCTTTAAAAGATCTGACTGGAGAAAGGTGACTGCTACTTCTAGAATCCATTGAAGAATGATGTGCCACTGCCAGCCTATGCTTAAACCACCAGATCCCATAAGAAACTGTCCTGTAACAGCCACTCAAGAAGATTATGATACCTGAAATCCCACACCTGATTATCCAACCAGCAATTAATCGGTATGCCAAACCTCTAACTGCAGAGCTCTGTGTTAATGAACTGTTTCTAAATTCAAAATTTCTACTCCAAAGTTTAGCTAGCAAACTATGAAATAATTTAATTTTTAAATTCCATAAATGTTTTATTATAAATTCCCATTAAATGAAATAATGTATTATTTATATAACTTGCTTACCTCTTTAATATCTTAAGTAAACTTAAATGTAAACTACTCTAAATTCTTTCAGCTATCACTGCGGTTGTACCTTTAATACTTCTTCATTGTTAATTTATTATTTATATGCCAATGCTTTGAAGCAGCAAGCATTTAAACAAAATAAATATTCGGAGATATTATTGCAAATATCTCCCCATAACTATTTTTTTAATAACATTATCGATGCTTGCTGATTCGAATTCCGATAATTTAACCTTTTTATTTAATTTTAAATGTATTGTGGTCTACTATTAAATTTTCATCTTATTGATATTTCTAAATAGTGCAATGTACTGGTCTTAGTAATATGAAAGTATATTCAGAAGTTATTTGGCCATTCGATCAATATACTTTCCCTTTCCTTGTAATAAATTATATAACTATTTTTTTAATAACATTATCGATGCTTGCTGATTCGAATTCCTATAATTTAACCTTTTTATTTAATTTTAAATATATTGTGGTCTACTATTAAATTTTCATCTTATTGATATTTCTAAATAGTGCAATGTACTGGTCTTAGTAATATGAAAGTATATTCAGAAATTATTTGGCCATTCGATCAATATACTTTCCCCTTCCTTGTAATCAATTTTATAGATTGAAACTTATAAACCAGAGTTTATTATATTTTCTTTATCCCTCTAATGTTGCTTGATTTTATATAGTGTTGTTAGAATTGGTTCATAATAGTAATGCTGACCGGGCTGTTGCCCCATATTTTGTAATAATTAATATCATGCTTTCACATGGTGGATTAGATACATTAAATTCACATTCTATGTATAACATTTTGCTGCATCTTCTCCTTAAGATGGGACTTCGAGAAAGGCCATCCCATCTTACCTTCTTTCAGGGCACACACTAGTAAGACCAGATGTAATAATTCCCAGCAGTTGTGTTAGCCATCCCAACCTTTTAGCAGCAGGACACTTGGTTCCAGGTTACCGGTGTTTGTCTCAAAAACCCTTGACTTTAATCTATCCGCAGGGCACTCTGTTATTGTAATTTGCCAGTGCTGTAGCATATTGGTAATCTCATTATAGCCAGTTCTAAGTTCCATAATTTAATTAATTATTCAGTATTAAACTGAAATTTATATCTTTGGTTTCTGGGTTCAATCCCTACCCTGAGCTGAGTTATACGCTCCTACTTTATTAAATTAATAATGTCGCAATAAATATTTTGTCTAAAATATTTCTTTAAATGCTTAAATGGAATATTTAAAAGAAAAGATAGTAAATGTTTTGCCTAAGACTAGTACATCATTTTATAATAGTAGCCACCCCTTTCAATAGAAATTGGCATAACTTAATTAGGCACCGCTAAATGATTTCTTTAAATATGTCAATATTAATAATTAAAGTTTTAGTGAGGAGATATGCTAATCCTCACATTATAAAGCCTGCATGCTTTTCTCACATTAAGTTATGTTTTATTTGTTTAATAAATTAAGTGCTAAATTTATTCTGGTTTTGCATTATTTCTCGCTCCTATTTCAATCCAATTTAGTCTTAGTTAAATATATATGTGTGCTATAACTATATATGCATTAATTACCATTTATGAAAGTTATCTTTAATTTTGTGCTGGTAGCAATTAAATTAATTAATATAATTTTAAGTCCTGAGTCTCATGTTTCTCCTTGCCCTATGCTGGCCATAAAAGATGGGTATAGTACATGTAACTTCAAGTGTGGTCATTCGTAGGGTCTTGAGTTATGGAGTACTGGCAAACAAGTTGAAGTTTGGTCAGGTTTGGGACATCACAATTCTGGTCTGGTCAGCTTTGGTCTCTTTGTCTGGATTCTAGATTCTGTTACACGAATGTACAAAACTTGGCCATTACAGTATAGAATAAAATGGATGGTAAGGAGAATATCCAAGATACAGAAAATTATGACATATAGTACAGTCCTTTGTGGCTGGAAAATTGAGCCTTGTGCATTTATTATTAGGAATATACATTTATATAAATGAATAATATGAATAGTAAAGAGAATGAGTTCATCAAAATAAAGATATTTAGAGGACAGAAATGGGAGACCCTTGGAGAACATATAAAGAGCATGCAGAGACTTTTTTGCAGCCATAGGATAAGTGAAGAGGAAGATAGAAAAGTAATAGTAGCACACAGCCATCTCCAAGAGTATGTCAAGACATGGTAGGAATCACTGTTGCTTCAACCAGAAACTTTCTAAGAATATGAAAGAGCCCTAAAGATGTTTTGCAATGAAGAGTAGCAAGGGTATATTAAAGCCCAGATCATCAGTCAAAAGTTTCACAAAGAGGAAGAGGATTGCATTCATTTTTTAAATGTCAAGTGTCCACATTGAGGGAGCCAGAGGGTGTGAACTATCAGAAAGGCAGATTATGGAAATCATTTGCAGAAATTTGCCATTTGCCAGAGAAAATAATCAGTATGCTAGGAAAAATGAGGAAAGTTTAGCAAAAGAACCTGATAAGATATTGGAGCAAGTAGAAACATCAGCAAGCAAAGGTGAAGATGGGAAATCACAGAGTCTATGATGACAGAAAATAGGGGTAATAAATTTGGAGGAAGAAGGTGGGACAAAAAGGAGGTGAAGAGAAGAAAAAGAGACAGAACTAGCTTACAAAAAGGAGAGAAAACAGAAAATTTAGTGTGTTTGTGGGAGGAACAAGTACCAAATTATGTTAATCAGATGCCCTAAGATATGGATAACCATCACTCAAATGGAAGTTGAGGCATTAGTAGACTCTGGTAGCCAAATTTAAGTGTTGTCTGAGAAAGTGGACTTCCATATTATAAGCAAACAGCCTGATGTTCAGACTCTCCTGATAAAGCCAGTCCAGGTAAGGATTGCAAATAACAGAAAAGCTAAGATTGAACCTAAACAAGTATGGGTAGGGTTGCAAATAAGTGGAAAACTGTTAGGTCTGATACACAATGCTCTAATAGGTTTGGAATTTTTGCATAAATATAAATGCACTGTTGATTTTGGGATAAAAACAGGTCATATGTGAGAAGGAGACAGTAAACTTCACAACATCAAAGCTATATAGTTCAATAGAGGTGCTGCAAGAGGAGGAAGAGAAAATGAAGGGGGATTATAGAGGAAAAGATGAAGGAGATTACAATAGAAATGGAATGGGAATGACACACTCATGCAGGTTCGTGAAAAGTATAACCATGCCCTTTTAGATGTACCCAGAGTGATCAAGGGTTTGAAAAGTGAATTAAGTCAAAGCAGGATAATCTATAGAAAGCCCATTCTTACTCTGTCCCATATCAGTATAGGGAGGAGGTTCAAAAATAAATGTCAAATGATAGAATAAGTGGTCACTTCAAAATGCTCATCCCTGTGTTGTAATCCATTGGTTGTGGTAAGAAAATGGGACTGTCAGATTATGTCTTGATGTGAGGCAACTAAATCAAATAATGGTACCTGACTGTAACATCCTTGTTAGGAAAATTCAAAGAAATAAGTAAGATTTGATTTGACTCCCAGCTACTGGCAAATCAAGCTTCATCCAGAGGACCAGCAGTACACAGCTTTTAGATATAATGGATATTCATGCCAATACAATAGAATGCCATTTGAACCTGATAAATAGAAGGTCAGACTGCTGAGATGTCTCGATCAAGTGCTGTCAGATGAAGTCAAGAAATTAGTGATGATGTACATTGACAATGTGTTGATAGCCTTGTCAACTATTGATGAACATATGCAAGATGTAGAAAATTAAGATAAACTTTAAAAAGGTGCTCTAATGAGGGATGAAGTGATGTTTTAGGGCCATGTGGTGGGTTCACAAGGAATAAGACTATATCCAGATAAAGTCCTAGACATCAGGGATTTTCCTGCACCAAGATCCAGGAGGCAGGTTTGATCATTCCTCGGTTTATGCAATTTTTGTAATAGGTTTCATAAACAATTGGCAGAGTGAATAGAACAACTAGTCAGGCTATTAAGAAAAGACATACTGTGGAAGTGGGCTAGAAAGCAAGACAAAGCCCCAGATTTTCACCAAACCATTCATTGTACAGACTGATAGCAGTGGATATTGGTTGGGGTAACTTTATCACAAGTGCAAGATGGGGAACAGATGGGAGTATTATACTTTATCAGACATTTATTTGTTAAGAGGACCTGAAATAAATTACTCCGCCACTGAAAAAGGTATTAGCAATTGTCTAGGCTTATCAGAAGTTTTGGCCACTCTTGCTAGGATCGTGAACAAACACAAAAGCTTGAAATTCATAAATCATAGCCACTTGATGATCAGCTGATTGGTCTGCTGGAGTCTGTTCCTCCAGGAATACAACTACAGTGCATTACCATAATGGGTCTGAAAACATCACCAATATTCTAAGCAGAAATCCTGCCAGCTCTCAGTCCTGCCATTTAGGGACAGAAAATCTGTACATTGCCAGTATGGATTTAAGAATTAATAAAAATGTGGATGAAGAGTTGGAACATCTGGATTATCATCAGCATGAAGACAAGAAATCGAATCTTGTGATTAAATGATTAGAAGGGGATAAGGCCCCAAATGTCATGAAGGATGATAATAAGGAAACAAGGTACTCAATATGCCATGGCATATTGCAATACAAAATATGAGCCAACCAAGAAGAATGAAAGCCTGTCATACCTCATCAGATGAAAGATGGTGCTGTGATGCATGTTCATCAGTTGTATGGCGATTATGGCACCCTTGCTCCAGAAGTGGTTTTACTGGCTGCAGGTGCATATAAAAATCATGGCCATGCTAGACAGATGTGAAACCTGTAAAAGAACCAAACCTACAAATAGTAACAACAGGACTCAAAATACCTTGAGGTCACATACAATTTATTTTCAAAGTATGTATCCACATATTCGTTCTCAGGATTGTGCAAAATGGAAAGTAGGTATTTCCCAGAGGTTGGCAAGCCTAAGGTCATTCTCCAAGACCATAGTACTCCATTTATGTCAGGGGAGTGATGTAGGTAGATCCAGTGATAAGGAATTAAGCATATATTCACATCAATCTAGAATCCTTTGTGAAAAGATGATGCAAGAATTAGGGCATTTATTTTGTACACATCTCAGTACAAATCACAAGGGTTAGGTTAAGCACACTCAGCAGATCATGAACTGTATAAATTGATCCATCAATAAGGCGACTAAATCCCCCCCCCATGTTTGCAAATTTTGGGTGGCATATTCCTAGACTAATTAAAACATTTCTACCAGATTTGAAAGGCATACCTCCCATCAACCAAGAACCTAATTGAGCCCTGGCATCCCAGACTCTGCAGAGGATGAGTGAAAGAAGGAATAGAAAATCAAGAGGAAATCCCTACATGTTCAAATTAGGAGACCGAGTCATGGTCAGGACTTCCATATGAGTGATCTGGTCAAGATTATATGCCAAAAATTCTGCAATTTATATACTTTTTTTTCCATCATTCACCATCAGGAAATAATGCTTTTTGGGTAGATACCAGGAAAGAAATGAAAGGATCTTATAATGCCTGGCCACTGAAACCTGTGCCCACATATACAGACAAATAAAAAGATAGAAAAAACATTTTATATATATTAGTATAATTTTGAGCCATTCAAACAGATAGAATGGGTTTGAAGGCTTCTGAACAGTGGGTATTGTAACAGGGACAAGGTTTGTATCCTGTTGCAAGTTTAAGGGATGCATATATAGATATGGTTATTACATGTATTTTTATATTGGACTAAAATGATCCATGAAACTATGAAACATATTGTCATATTTCATCTCATAATTCATGATCCAAGCATACTAGCACCTTAAAATTTTTGTGGTGAGTGATTTAAGCAACTTGAAGAGAATGCCAGCCACTTTGTCACTTGGGAATACTGAATATATCTCTATTGTTTTGGTCATTCAATTTTAGAAAAGTAGATATTGTAAATATTCATAAATATTCTGGAAAAAAATTAAGAATGCTCTTTAAGATATTAAAAATAAAGTGATTAGATACTAGATCAGTCAGTATATCTTGAGTTTTTTTAATGTGTTGCTGAATTACTATTGGATGAACATATAAAACAAATAAATTGTAACACACTTCCTAAAATATGTTCTATGATAAATTTGGAAAAATGTTTTCATTAGAGCAGATCTCATTTACAATATAAAGATCACCACAAATATACTTTTAAGAGATTTTATTTGGAAAATATGGTTCAGATGTAGAGCTGCAAATAAACAGATGAAAGGATCAACATATAATGTATGTAGACATATTTGTAGATAGCAGATTAATTTCCATATTTATCACATACTCTAGCTTTAACTTTTTCATTTATTTATCTTTACATCAATGTTTATATATATGACTTCATATAATTATTTTCAGGATATTCCATGTAGTAAAATAGCGGATGTTTCAGTACAATAGCAAGACCTTCCTCAGAGGATGCTATTGTACTGAAACATCAGCTATTTAGCTATTTTACTACATGGAATACCCTGAAAATAATTATATGAAGACATCATTTATCTGTGAAAGTATTAGAATTAACATATATATAAGTCAATATGGGTATGACAATAAGATTGACAAGGACTTTGAGCATTCCATCATCAGATTTTCAATGATATGGATGGCTGAAGAGTTGAAGATTGAATTGAAGTCTGTCCATTAAAAATGAAGATTTGCTATTGTAATATAAAATTGGGCACTGATTATATATGTGTGTGGGAAATGATGATCTGGACCAACTGATGATTGCTAGTTCAACAAGAAATACATATATTGGAGATCATTTATTAACATGTATGTGGTTATATGCTGGTTTAGCATGAAATACATATATTGGTGATTATTTATCTTTTCAGCATATATTGCTTGAGTGTATCAGTGTTATTAGATAGAGTGGAGAGTGGTGGGTTGTGTGAAAGTCTATGTTCATATACCCTATATATTACATATATAGACACAGGTATATATTAAGCCTGTGTTTCAGTCTTTAAGTTACAGCATAAACAATGTATTTGTATTTAAATTATATTGTGATTAAGAAACTAATCTTCATACCTGCACTAGAGAATTGCTATGTGTATCAGTTCTATAACATGAAATTGATGGTTTTAGGGAGCTTGAAAGTCTAACTTCAAATCCCTTCTAATTACATTAAGTTACAGCATAGACAATATACTTGCATTTAAATTATATTGTGATTAAGAAACTAATCTTCATATCTGCACTAAAGAATTGACATGCACTCCTTGTCAATAAATGTTTTAAAAGCACAGGTGGTCCACCTATAAATAACTTTTATTGACTGCACTTAAATTAGGGCTTGAACTTATTATGAGTCTGATTTTTAACTTGGAAAATTACTTGCACAAGTTCAATTTATATATTACAGGGAAGAGAAAGTTTTTCATTTTTGATTACTTGCAACATTGAATTTTATTAACAATTAATAATATAGTTCATAATAAGTTCAATTCCTAATTTAGGCATAGTCAATAAAAGTTGGTTTATTTAAAAAATTTGCTCAAAGTAGAAGCAGTCCACCTAACCTTTTAAAACATTTATTGATGGGAAGTGTGGGCCAAATGAATAGCGCATATGTGAAGATTAGTTTTTTTCCCATAATATATATATATATATTATTAATTTTATATAATATATATATATTATTAATTTTATATATATACATATAATTATAATGGTATGAATATAGATGATGTGAATCAATGAGTATTAGCTAAATCAACATTGGAAGTAAATATTAAGCAAATATAAAAATGATAGAACCGCCAGCAATAGTCACTAAAACTCAACAGTGAACCTTTGTGACGGGATTTAAAAGTGACAATATACAATCTTAGGCAAATAATTATCTAGCCAATGCCAAACTCAGGGCAAATTTCATCTGCACATATATATTTAAATGCTAAAATACCTATAATAATACACATTATAAAATACTGCATTCATTATCATCTTCACTGCTGTGGGCCATTTAGAACCATAACAGTATTTTCCAACAATAAACAGGTGATCAAATCTATAAAGAAAGTGGAGTATGTGGATTTATAAAGGTGACTTTTATGACCTTAGCACCATTTAATAATTCTGCAGAGAATCGTATGGATGTCCATGCAATACAATATTATCTAAACTAGAATTTGTGATCACAGGACTTTAAGAATCATAAATAAAAGATAATATATATAATTAATTCATTCTATTAAATATTTACACTGGGAACAATGAAATCCGTCATACATATTGATAATTCACAGGATAGTGAGAAGAATAAGGACATCAAAAACAATTTTAGGAATATTTAAAACAATTATTTAATAAAGTTAACTAATCAATATAAAATATAATAAATCCTAAGTTTTATACATAATTTGATAAAATATATATGATTTCACACAACACATGTAATTATTATTCTTTTATTTTTTTAAATAACTCATTTATTCTAAATGAATTATTCTCTACAGCAATCAAATTCTAAAAAAACATTTCACAAGAAAAAAAAAATTAACTCTAACTTCCCCAACTTTTTTTGAAAATGTAGAATGTCCCCCACAGTTTTGAGCTAAAGAAAAATAACATTTTCAGCAAAACAATTAGAAAATTATTCACAATTTTCAATTATTACTTCCATTATAAAATATTCATAAATGAAAATATGCACACATCAACAGTAAATGAAAATGTGCACACATCACCAATACCTTATGTTACCACAAATGTTTTAGTTCTTTTGTGGTTAAGTGACTTTTCTTGTAAACCTTGAAGATAAAAATATAGGCAATCTTTTGATTCCAGTTTTTTTTTGTTAAAGTTTTCTCAGTGATTATTTTCATCCAGTTGACTTTTCTTTTTTTTTTGTATCGCTAGGTTTTCCAGTTTAATTTACAATTATTTTCATTTCAGATTAGCTTTTTTTCTTTTTCATTTTAACAATTAAAGCTTAGCTTTTTCTTCTTTGTAGCTCCATGTTTTAGTTTAGCAATTATTTTTATTAAAAAATAATATATATATATGTGCTTTGCGCACAGATAATGAAGCTGTTAAACATATGTAATATTATAAAGTTACTGCCAAGCACTTTCAGGACAGTTTATAATCCCATATTCATGGCTACAGAAATTTAATTAAGAACTATAATATTAATGCAAATTTATGCAGGTTTCCAGTTTAACTATTATTTTCATGTCAAGTTAACATCAATTAAGACAGCCATGATTTTGGATGGATTAAAAGGCTAGTTAATAACTTTATCAGGATATTTTTCTCCTATCCTCCTTTTAGTGAAATTGTTTGCACAGTTGGATCAGTAAATGATCAGCTTTTACAAAGATCTTAACATTATGGTTCTTGTAAATCGTATGCTATTTATTATATTGCTTTTCAGAAATGGATTTTTTTAATAACTAAAAGCGAAATCAATTTAGCATCAGACTTCCAGTAGAACTGCTCACTTCATCAGTGCTGAACAGCTATTGAATTCTACTGCTCACATTATTTTTTGCTTTTTAGAAACAAGTCTGATGTCAATTTTCTACCAAATTACATGACTTTTTCTAATAAATTATTATACTAAATCTTAACCAATTGATTTTTTTTTACCAAGTGAAATACCCCCCCCCTCCCATGCAAAAAATTATATTTATATACTAATTTGAAAAACAACACTTCTTCAGAGATAAAGATTCCCTCCCATCTTTTTTTTTAATTTGTTGATAAATCACTTCTATTGATCTTAATAATGTCTTCTTGTTATTTTTAATTAATTGACAGGCAACTTTTACAGATCTTAATTTCTTCTTGTTTTTTAAATCAACTGCTAAACACCTTTTTAAAGATTTTAACCTCCCCCCCCCATCCAAATAAATGAAACTATCCAAAAGAAAAAATTCCCCCTCCCCTTTTGTCGTTCACAATTATAACCAATAAAAATGGTTTAAATTTGTCATATGATCATTTTATATACAGTATATCTTTTACTAAGTTTACCCTAGCTAAATTTCTATTTAACCACTGGATTATTCTGTAACAAACATGAAAAGTAATTCTCAATATATATATATTGTTCTGGTGTTAGATTGTTATAATTAAATGCATCGTTATTATGTATAATTAAAAGTCAGATATATTAATCTTTAAGTAAGATTTAAAGTTTATATGTAAGTTAAGAATAACGTCTAGTTTAATAAATAGTTACCATAATCATTATTGCCAAATATTGAACAAATGCTGAAAAACATAAAAGAGTTAACGATTGTAAAAAAAAAAAAAAACATAAAATAGTTTACCAACGGCTGCTAATGATGGTAATAGCGATATAATATTTTATTCAATTAAGATTATGATTTTTTTACGAATTTATACAGTGATCAAACACCTATTCTTTATCTGTTATTAATATCATATATATATTATGGAGATTTTTGTCTCATTTGGCTAGTTAGAAAAAAAAATTCTTTTTTAATAAGATTATCTCATTTAATTATATTGTTTAGGTGATATAACTAAAATATGTGTATTAGAATATTCAAAGAACACTTGTATTTTATTTAGTATGCATAATTTCAAAGAATGATGTAGCGAATCTAAAATATTATAATTATGTGGGTGTAAATTTTGAATAGTGAATACTAATTTTGAATGATAATTTTATGTATATGTATTTATAAAAAAAATTCAAAATAGTTTTGTAACACATATATCAATTAAAAGAAACAGGAAATCACATATAAAATGTTGAAAAACGCTGTGTTTAACAATATTATTTATATGTGTGTATGGTTGGTTATAAACTGTTCTCATAATAAGCTTTAATAATTTCACTGTCATGAAAGCTATCTTAAGATAGTTTGTGGAATTGAGAAACTTGTTTTAACTAGGTAGACTGTCAGGATTCAGTAAACAAAATCCATTCAACATTCGTGTGATGTTCGTTAAAATAAATAAAACACAAATTGATAGATGATTTTGTTAAAAAATAAATAACATATCTTATGTGATGAAAACTTACTCCGTGAGTTTTAATATTGTGATTTTTTTAATATCTTAAGTTACTATAATTCTACTTGATTCTTTTTGATGCATATTTTGTTAGTTTATTAAAATTTTATTGGTTTCCTCAGATATTTTTTTTTTAAAACATCTCTACACAATTTCATTTTCAGTGCACCCAATTTAGTGGATGTTCTGAGAGATTAAAAAAAAAGTTTGTTATTTACCACATTTTTTAATGATTGTTCCTATAGAAAAAAAAATTATTACAGCTTATGAATAATTTGTATACAATCTGTAATTATAAATAATGAGTATTATAAATTAGGAAATTATGAGTGCTTTTGTATGTTAATATTTCTGTAGTGTAATTTTCACTACACCACTTTCATGCAAGGTTGGCCCAGATTACAATCTCTTACACACATCTTTATCATTGTACAGTATATATTGATAGCAAATTACTACTTTGACTCAAACCACTTGATGAAAGTATATTAATAACTGATGAGTGCTGGTTCAGCATGAAATGTGCATCTTGGGATTACATCTCTCCACAAGGTGTTAAAAGTGGACAGAAACCAGTCCCTACCTTGTGTGAGAGTGATGTAGTGAAAATCACATTACTGAAGTATTATTCATTAAGTGGAAAATCTCTATCCTAATGAATGACTAATAAAAATTATTAATATACTTTTACGGATTGTAATAAAAGTTACATTATGTAAACAACTAAAATATAGTTATGGAAATTGAATATAGTATTTTTTTAAATATAACTTTTTTAAAATATAATTAAAAATATCAATTTTATATTTAGAAATAACTGTTTATGCAAACAGAAAAGTCTAATTTGAACAATGCATCTGAATTTGATAAACTAAAAATAAAAGCGCAGTAAATTAATGCTATTGCTTTTTGTTTTATTTGGAACATAATTTTAATGAAGTTACAAACTATGAAATATCAATTTATTCACAAATGACAAATATTTTACTCATTTACTGATTCTCAGCTAAGTAACAATGAATAAATTATAAATTATATTGCCTTTTTCCTCCAGAAAATTCTAAAAACCTTAATTACTATTTTATTTTTGGTTCTCTGCAGGCACCCAATTAAAAAGAGATCACTGAACGATCAATTTAAATCCAGTGTCTTCTATCATAAAAGATCATTAAACCAGAAACTGGTCATAGAAACCTGAATTACCCTGTCCCTTAGTGTTTCATTATTTTACTCATTGCTTGCGTATTGGCTTCTAAAGTTAAAAGATAGATGTCACTACAATTAAAATAAAAATAAACCGCCATTCCAAACTGAGTTTGGCAATTCCAAAAAATGAAAGAGGAAAAAATACTATTCTAAAAATGATTTTTGTGATGATTTGAAAACCAATCTATGAACTACAAGTGCACCCACATATAGAAAATCAAACTGTAACCACAAATGCTTCCACATATAGAACATGCTGGACTATTTTTCAGATTACTTGATATTTTATTATGTTGCCTTTGTTTACACAGCAGAAAACTTTTCTTTCTGGAATATTTCAACACCTACGAAGACAATCATGCTGTACTGATTTTTTGATTGGTTGTAATACAGTGTATTTGAAACTCATGATTAAGTAGATGAGTCACAAAATGATTGCAATTTTTTTAATTTAACTAGTACCTGAACTGATCTGTAAACTGAAATGGTATTTCCATTGACATTTTAAGTCTTAAGTATTGTTTATTTCATATTAGATTTTATTCTATATTTACTACTGTAGGGGTCCCACATTTTCCTCAATATTACAGAGACTACTGAATCAGTCAACCTTCAGCATTAGACTGCTAAGATTTAAGCATTATGGCATTTGCTTGATCACTTTCTGATCTATGACTGTTGCTATTGATTGTTCTTATTTCTAATTTTCTCCATGTTTTTAATAAGTTTCTTAATTTTGCCATAGTTTATAAAAAAACACACACACATATAGATATATCATTAAAAACCAGTCAACACTTAGTCTATCCCAATATTAGTAACAATCAACAATTTCAAACTGTTATCAAGACAACCTTTAACAATAAAGGTGGAATTGCACCTTTATTAATGGTCCAATATATGTATATAGATACTAAGGATTTCAAAGTTAATTGTATTAATCTTTCTTTGAATCTGTAAATTAAACATTTGTTTATGAGCAATTTAATATCACTGGTGATTTAATTTTATGCTCCTTGTTTAAACAAGTCTGAATTTCAATTTATATAACAGTTTTGGGGCACACAAACAAGAGGTTATCTTTTTCTTGTGCCATTATATTCAGATTTTGTCTTTGTTTACAAGTTAGCACTGCTAATGGTGAAGTATGATGTATATTTTATATATACCTAACTGCAAACATTAAATTAGCATAGCTCAATATATATGTGATTAACAAACTATTTTCCTCTTCAGACAATGAACAGATAATGCTTTATTGACACATGGTCAGGAATAGGAAAATCCATTCTATTCATCACCCTTTATCTACAAAGTATCATTTGATCCTAACCTGACGGGAAGAGTGGGTAACTTCATTTTATATATATATAATTAGAAGGGATTTGAACTCAGACTTTCAAACTCCCTACAGCTATCCACTTCATCTTATATGACTGATACATATGACCACATACATGTGAAAAAGATAATCTCCAATATACATATTTCATGCTCAATCAGCACTCAGCAGTTGGTCCAAATCATCATCTCCGCCACACACACATATATAATCAGTGCTTAGTTTATTTTAAGATAATAACTGTTGAAACTTTGGCTTCAATCTTCTCCACCCTCCAACTCTTCAGCCATACATATCATTGAAGATTGAAGCCTGTCCATTAAAGTTTGAAGATTTGCTATCTTAATATAAACCAAGCACTGAATATATTATTATTATTATTATTATTATTATTATTATTATTATTATTATTATTATTATTATTATTATTATTATTATTATTATTATTATTATTATTATTATTATTATTATTATTATTATTATTATTATTATTATTATTATTATTATTATTATTATTATTATTATTATTATTATTATTATTATTATTATTATTATTATTATTATTATTATTATTATTATTATTATTATTATTATTATTATTATTATTATTATTATTATTATTATTATTATTATTATTATTATTATTATTATTATTATTATTATTATTATTATTATTATTATTATTATTATTATTATTATTATTATTATTATTATTATTATTATTATTATTATAATAATAATAATAATAATAATAATAATTTAAGTGCTATAGATATTGATAAAATAAGATATACTTGGATATCAATTCTATTTGTTTGTAATGAACAAGTGAAATTTATAAAACAGATATATAAAAATATATGTCGAGTCACATTTTATACTACTCCTAATTTAAATAGATTAATAAATAATTCAAAAAATAGATGTAGTATTTTAAATCAAAGTTGTGCAATATATAAATGGCTGTGTGTTTGTGGAAAGGCATATATAGGTGAATCTTGATGTACATTGGAGAAACGATCAAAGGAGCATTTTTTGTTATATAAAAGAGTACAAAAATCAAGACAAGAGAATGTTAGAAATGATGACGTATCACCGTCAGTATTTTTTGATCATAATGTAACATGTAATTATGGTTTTGATTTTGATTTTAATAAAGTTAAGATTTTGTGTATTGAAAGAAATAATAATAAATGCAAAATTAAAGAAGCTATGTTAATAAAAAGTGAAAAGCAACATTTGATAAATAGACAGGCTGCCAATGTAAAAATTAATGAATTGTGGGAAAATTGATGTATGACATATTACTTTTTGTTTACATTTGTAACGGTTTTTTATAATACAATTTGAATCTAATTGACAATGACTACATATATAGTTGAAAGTACTTCTATTAAATTGTGGTATATATTTGTTTTTTAAAATATTTTTACTGTATTAATTATTGTATTGTTTTGAATAATTATATATATTTTATTATAATTGGAATACAGACATTGATTAATAATTTATATATATATAGGAGATGATTATCTGGACCAATTGATGAGTGCTGGTTCAACACAAAATATGTTTATTGAAGATCATTTATCTTTATCACATGTATGTAATCATGCTTATCAGTTCTATAAAATGAAGTAGATAGCTTGAAAAGTATGAGTTCAAATCTCTTCTAATTACATCGAGTTCAGTATAAACAATATACTTGTATTTAAATATTATACAGTATATATATTTAAAATTATTTCATATTCAAAATTAAACAGGATTAACCAAAAAAACAACAACTTTAAAACACAACCAATATAAAAGAGTAAACTCTTAATGGAGATTTAGAATGGATTTAATTCAGGGAAATGAATTGGTAATAATTTATTCATTGTTACTCAGTTAATTGAAATGTCTTATGTAATGATTATTTACAAACCTATTTAGCTTTGATCATTATTGCACTTATTATTTAAGTAATACTTTGGGTGCAATTTGAATATTATAATTGCAGTTTGTAATGTTATAATTGACTATTTATTAGTCTGCATTCAGAATAGTTTGTTTTTCTGTTTAAAGAAGTTTATTTAAATTTCTTTCTATCAGTAATTTCAATCACTGTGGTTAAGTTGCAATCTTTAAGGTCTATATAAATATATTGGACCATTAATAAATGTGGGATTCCACCTTTATTTTAAAAAGTGACCTTGACAACAATTTTAAATTTTTAATTGTTATTAATATTGAGATTGTCTAAGGGTTGACTAGATTTTAATGATATATATATATTGTAAGTAACCAGATTGGTGTATGTCACAGTATTTAAAAAAAATAAAGAAGTTTGTTGGTCTTGTTTAATTTTTATTTCACTTGATCTATGGATAATGGAGGTGGTTGAAGTATAATTATTAACCAAGTAACTATGGCAACTATTCAAACAACATTCTTATTTATTATTAACATTTAGCATCAATTTATAAATCTGTTGTTATCAATTTCAGAGAAAAATATAAACAGATGAAGAAATAAATAGATTTTGGAAATAGTTAGGTGAATCATAAATAAAATCACTTGAAGAGAATCAATACTATTGTTAAGTATTACACATTTCAATTTATGTTATTATAATCACCATAGCAAATATTATAAAATTAAATGTTTTATATTTCATATATGTTGTTCATAAATTAGTTATATAAAAAATTATTATTAAAAAACATATGTAAAAATATTTATATCCACTAAAATATGTTAAAATTATAATAGGAATTCTTTATTTTGGTTTAAAATGTGAAAATAATATTGAACTTATAAGACAAGATTTCATTTTCCTTGTATCCATTTTTTGAAAAAATCTACATTTCACTTACTAATTTGAGGCAAAATTTTCTTGAACAAATTTCTTATCATAGAGTCAAATTTAAGCAATATTCAACAGTTGTTGTGACAACAATACCACCATCAAGAGCAGTTTATAAATAGAAGAGAGATGCTGTAATTTGAGTTCTTGTAATTTTGTCATTGCCTACAATGGATGTTTTAGATGTCTTTAAAAATTTATTACATTTTATTGTTTAAGTGATTAATTTATAAAACCATGGAAGAATAAAAAATGTTACCATCTGCCTGTTCAATGGGAAGCTTGCTGATGAAATTCCAGGGGAACAGCAAGAATGTGAAAGAAACCCATCAAAATGCAGTGTATTGCAGGTCAGCTACATAAAGATATTCTGTGGTTAAAAATTGAGAATTGCATCAATTTATTTGTGATGGATATAAACCCCATTATATGTCTATGGGTGTCCTATTTCAGATCAAGGAATTTTATAAGATCAATTAACTCAACTTACATGTGACATTAGGCAGTTTAAATATCACTTTCTTAATCTGTAAAGAAAAAGTTAGCATTTATTATTCTTCACTTGATTATAACTCGGTTGTTTCATTAAAGGAGTTCTCTATGTGCATTATTATTAATGGAAAAGACAAATGAAGCCAGTGATATGTGATTTTTGCATCAGATAAGTACCTATAATTTTAAATGCTTGGATATATTTATAGGTTTAAAAGAAAATTTTGGAATTTAGATGCAAAAATAATTGAATTCATATCCATGTTAGATACTGCTCATATTTATCTTCTTTACTTAAAGGAAAATCATCTCTATACCTTAGAATCAGAAATAAAGAACCAGAAGCTACGATGGATCCATGGATATTGAGTGAAAATGGACAGACTTTCACTTAGGTAGTATGATTTCTGTACATATACATATATATATTTGTTAAAAGAAAAGGAGTTTACATTTTATTTCAAAAACATAAATAATACATATATGGGTATGATAGAATTCATGCAATGAAAAGGTCAGAGAGGTTCATTTTATTTTTATTATTTAAACTCTTATCTGATGATATAGGTTAATACAACCTGAAGTTTTCAAATATTCAATTTTTTGTATGTTCAAGATTTAACTTGGAGATTCAGATAGAAAAGGGTTTAAATATAACAGATTTTTCTCCATAACTTATTTAATTGTTTAGAGATTAGATTTATGAATAAATAGAGATCAATTTTTATTTGAACATATTTCTTTTTATCATTGTATATGATATTTCAAATCTCTCCTTCCATTTCATATAGTATTATTGTCATGCAATGTATTTCTTGAGTTCTGTACACATAGATTTTATTTTTATTGATTTTTGGTCTATTGCAAACCTTGATTGTTTGTTATGTTATTTTATTATTACTGTTATAAATTTTTATTATACACCAATAAATTTAGAGTTGATTTAAAATCCAGTGAATCTGTCTAAATATTTTTTTTGAATGTACAAAGTTTGACCCAAAATCAAACCCATTTGGTAAGTGAAATAGAATTAGATTTATAAATCATTATTAAATCCTATTAGGAATAAATTTTGTCATTTGGTACTGCATTTAAATATTTGTTTAGTTATATAAGTCAATATTTCTAGTAGAAATAATTTCATTAGTTCAGTTGATTATTTATCTTGTCCAGGTTACAAAAATCTTAATAGATTTTTATTTTATCATTAATCAAAATGATCTGTCTTAATTACCTTCTTAAATTTCTCTAAAGTGGAGATCATAAATTTTATTAACTAGTAGAGAACTGAATATTATTTTTGGCTTGGATAACTGCAATTATCATCATATATAGTTTAATTGTTATAAAATCCATTTCTATAATCAATTGATTGGGGATTTAAGTAGATGAATAATAATAATCAGTGATTATAAGTCAGTAAATATCCAATAGAAACCTATGGTATATTTTATATAATGTGATTGGGTAGTGTAAAAGGTGAAATTACCTTTTATGTATTTAT
The DNA here is from genome assembly GCA_028023455.1 of Epiperipatus broadwayi. Taxonomy (NCBI): domain Eukaryota; kingdom Metazoa; phylum Onychophora; class Udeonychophora; order Euonychophora; family Peripatidae; genus Epiperipatus; species Epiperipatus broadwayi. The sequence goes on from JAQFVV010000002.1 coordinate 23,270,172, forward strand.
TGATAATAAATTCTAGTGGAATGTTTCATTTTAGAATATAACTGAAGCAATAATTGCATGTTGATCTAATGTAGAGTATGAATGAAATGTTTATATTATATTTAGCATTTTATTAAAATAGATATAACACTGAGCAAAGGTTTATTTCATTTAAACATTATAAATATTGTATAGTTTAGAAAATATTTTCAAAATATAATTATAATCATTTAGAAAACTCGTTGTTTTAAACAGAATTTTATAAAATATTAAAGTAAATTTGCATTACTATAAATAATATTAGATTAGTAAAATATGTTGGAATTTAGTTGTTTATTGATTCAAATTTAGTCTTATACAATTATCAATCATATAAATGTCTTAAGCATGCATCATGGTTTAGAGTAATAATATATGGTTTTGCTGCTTGTTGCAGTTTACTTTGGAATCATGAATACATTTGTTGATGTCTAAGGCGATGATCTCATTTGCTTTATTTCATTTTAAATGTAATCTGAATAAATTAGATTTTAATAGAGATTATTAGTTTTTTATGATAGTGTAGTGGTCAATCTAAATAATTATGTATGGGAAATATTGTTATTGCCTAGTGTGATCAATAATTGAGCTAGATAATTTTACATAGGTTCTAACAGAGTTACTATTTGTTTATGCATGTTTTTGCTCTGTGATTTAAGAATATAAATCTTAAAGGCATTTATTTATGACAAATGTTGACTGAACAAATATGGAGAGGTAGTGAGATAGAAAATCCATTATTATTGTGGCAAAATAGCTACTCAATGGTAATCTATGATGATCATGTGCATGTGGTAATTATTATAAAATGCCAAATCAACTTTAGGGCTGTTATAAAATGGCATTCCATATTTAGGCTAGATTTATATTATTATGAATGATGTCTCAATTCTGGGACATAGTAAAGTTTTTTATATTATTATCCCATATTGTAATTAATAGTCCATTACAAAATGGCAACCAATGATCAGGCTATGCTTTATTCAGATTAGACTGATCATCTCCCAGGCATTATCATTTTTTATCATATTACAATATAAATATATATAAACATTAAAAGCATACTAAACTAGTCAATAAATAATCAAAATTACCCCAAATTCACAACTCAACAAGACTAGCTAAAAATATATAAAACTCTAAATAACTGCCAATCGTTTCACTGCTACAAACAGGCTTCTTGTTATTTTGTAGTTCTTTACACTTGAGGTCTGCTTTTAAAAAATTATTGGCTAGTCTGATTGATTTGTGAATTTGGGGTAATTTTGATTATGTATGTATATATATATATATAAATCCTTACTTTATTGTATTTTTAAATACAGAAAAATTTATGATAAAATAGATAGGAATAGTCTACAAAGAAGTCTTGAAAATATGGGTACAGACAGGATTGTTCAGAATGATTGTCTTTTTAAGGATTATAAAATCTTGTGAAAATGAAATGTGAAATTGTGTTGGATAGACATATCTATTATAACCTTTGTTATTTATCTTGTTCTGAAAGAATTGAAGATTAAAATAGTAAGACTAGGAATAAGAGTAAGGATTCCCATAGAAGCAGAAAAATATGTATGATGGCTCTCTTTTTTATTTTTGTAAATGATTTAGAACTTTTTGTAAATGGTGTAAAATATATGGAACTATTAATAGAGAAATATGGAGATGTAGAAGATATATGAAAATTAAATTCAGGGAATAAAAATTTAAGATATTAGTATTTAATGGAAAAGATAAAAGTGAATGATAAAAAATGGAATTGTTTTGAAGAAGGTGAGAAGTATTTATGTACTTGTTAAATGATAAAAGAAGTTATATAGGTAGCTAGAAATTAGTGTTGAGACAAAAGTAAAAAATAGAATGAAATTAATAAAAAAAATTGGCAAGTTTCTCATATAATATATATGGGCTATGAAAAATAATTTAGAAAGCAGATAATGGTATCTGGTTTGACATTTAGAGATCAGGTATGTTGTACTTGTTAGGAACTCAAAAATATCAGAAATATAAAAAAGAAGCCTGTATATATGCACTCCATAATGAACTGTGGTCAGAAAATGAGACTATTCAAGATTAAGTGGGGATGGATTTCATTTTTTAATAATGGAAATTAAAGAAAAATGAAAATTGTTTGAAAGATTACAACATATGAATAAAAATAGTTTAGCAAAATAGTATAGAACAATAAACACATTGGATAAGAAGGATTTTATTATATGTATAGTTGTTTTATTTCAATTGTGTTGGAACCATTATTAATTATTGAAAACAACAGTATGGACAAATTTAAGTTTGACCATTGTTAAGGAAAAAAATACATATATATATAATAACAATAAAAATAATAAATATAATGATGATTGTGGATTTAATGACTGTTTATAATAATTAATCACCATTATATTTATTATTTTTATTGTTATTACACTTTTTTAATTAACGGATATTTGTTTTATACATATACGTATGAAAGATCATATGGTAATATTAAAGAGGGTTTATTATTATCTGATGTAAGAAAAGAAGTTTTGAGTAGCAGGATAAAAAAATGAAAATGAAATTAGAACTTTGGACTGAAGAAGTATTTCATGTGAAAATGGGAGTGAGAGTAATACAATTTATTTTTTGAGTGTAGAATGTTGAGAAAGGATGGGAAAAACATGAAGATTGGGAGAAACTTAAAGCTAAAAGGAATATAAAGGCTGAAGATTTATGACTTTTGTTTAGATGGAACTTGAAGAATGTAAGGCTGGACTAACGGAATAGGCAACAAAAAAAAAAAGGAAATGAATTGGGGCTGGAAGAATGATTCAACAATGAGGAAATATTACAAATGAATGATAATTGAAATATTCCTAACTTGGCTAATAAAGTTTCTGAATGTATGGTCTATGAACAGAAGCTACTGACTTCATTGAAAAAAAATTTTTTTACATCACTTATCTCTTATGATTAAAATTATCCATAGCAACTCAATTTTGTTTTAAAATATAGTAAATTATATGTAATTAAGAAGAACATATTTTCATCTTTAATTTATGTGCTGTATTGATCTTATAATAGCCCAAAGCTCTCATGTTGAGTATTAGAATATTCTCAAACACAAATACAAGATAGAGACTTTTGAAAAGATTAGAGTGGTCATCTTATCCTTAAATGTACAATCTAATTATATAGGCCAATATAGAGCAATCTTCGTTTGAGAGCTTAAAGATATACTGCATTTTTGAAATCATTAAATATAATTATGTGGTCAATCATTCATGATTATTATTTGATTTCCAATTACCAAAGTGACTATCTGATCATAACTTGTACACTACAGGCCTACACCAAACAGACTCAGTTGAGAATCTACCTAGGAAACTTTAATTCATGGATCTGTCATTTTGGCCTATGCTAAACTACTCAGGTAAAAAATAATTATCAATCGTTCAAACGGTCATCATCATTCAAACGGTCATATGATGTTTGATCACTCAAGTGGCAGTTGATCACAATTGTTGTAATCGATTGGCTAAATCAAAGTTGTCAATTTTTTTTTACTTTCCTTAGCTGAAAATTGAGAAACCTTTAATTATTGAGTCTTCCATTATATAAGTGCATTAAAACAATTTTTGGCATTGTATACCAAAAAATAATAGGCATATAACATTGGAGGTGATCATTAATATTATAGCTTTGATACGACGATTTTTGAGGAGAGACTAAATGAAATTCACAATAGATTACTCGATATACAACCTAATAATAGTAACATGTGCAACTGCTATATATGAAATGTGAGAAGTTTAAGTCAACAATCGTTAAAAAAAAGTAAAATTCAATTGTTGATTAAAAATTCTCGCTCTGTTATTTTTTTTTTGTCTATTAAAAAACCAACAATAAAAAATATATATTCTTTTTTTTACAATACATGTTATTTGAATATATATTTATTTGAAAGAAGAAAAAAAAAGACTACCATAAAAAAAAAAAAGAAACAGAAACACTTGTGCATTATTATCAGAAGTTAGATTTTGTATCAGCTCTTTATTGATCTGAATTACTAGTAAGAAGAAAAAAGAAAAAGAATTTAACCAATATTTTCTCAGAAGAATAAGAAAACAAATATAAAAATTGGTAAATGCTTCTAATAAAATTTTATACAAGTTGTATTTTTATTAGATATATAAAATAAAAGAATATATAATATATATTTTTTAGAATATCTTTTTTAATTTCTGCACAGCAGAATAACCATGAATTACACCCAGCTTTTACTGTTAATAATCAAAGGGTTTATTGCTCAGGAATTTGTGAAAAACGTTTGAGCACCGTAAGTGAAAGAGCATGATAGGTATAAAAACATCAAAACATCATTAGATCCTAAGATCTAGATGCAGTGGTCTCAAATCCAAAGCTCATCACCGATGAAACCCACAAGCTAGAAACTAATCAGGCGATATTGGATGAATAGGCACTAGATTGGGATTTTATGCACAAACCTTCTTGCATCCATTAATTACAGTGGCTTGCACTTGGTGGCACTACTGTATGGAAAGTTTGCTAGTGATAAGTGAAAGAGCTGAGTCTGCCACTCTACAACTGCCCTAAACTGCCATGGCACTTATGGTCTCATACTATGAATGATAATGAATGTGACAATTATTGTAATTCTTAGTTCAACTCTGATGTCTATCTAGAATGAGAGGTTTACTATTGGCAACGTTCTTATAGTTATTCTAAGATCAAAATTCTATTACATATTCATCAAGAAATGTTTGCATAATGTTCGATTCTTCAAATGCTAAATAATTGCTTAACATAATGATACCAAAATTATACCTGCCCACCTTCATTTTTTTTTTTTTTAGAAAACATTAATGATACATTACAAATTTATTAATTTGTTATGTAATTGTTTTTGTCAAATAATACAATATAATAGCATCACCAAAAAAAAAAAAAAAATCTTTCAAACCTACACTTTTTATTATAAGCCTTAAAATATTTCAATTCTTCTAGAAATCAGCTTCAATCCCTTATTGCAATTGTTTAAGTTTTGGGATTTCACTTCCGCCTTACTCTAAATATCATTAAAAAGAGAAAACTTTTTTTAAAATCAAGGTGATGCAATATTATATGGCTACTCTTTGTCTAAAATCTCCCATAACAAGTGTTAGCTGCTATTAATTTATACGTACTGTTTACTCTTAAAAAATTTTCATTCATATTTATTCTATTTATCAAGAACCATTTTTATTTGCTTTTCTATTTTATTTCAAATTTCTTTGCTATTTCTCACTTGTTCTAAAATCCTCCATAATTTTTTGTTACCACAATCTTTCCCATCATTATATATATATCAACCCTGTATGGTTTAGTACAGTAGTAGATTGTCAAAATTTGAATTGTAAAGTCTTTGTACCAATTCTGGTACTTCTGGACTCAAACTACTTATGAACACGAGCAATAAAACCATTTGATTATTTTATATATATAAGTATCCCATTATTTTACTATTTCCTTTTCATTATTACTCAAACTTTTACATTTTAATATCAAGTATTCAACAATTTCTGTCTTGCATTCATATAAATTACATGACAAATTTGAATCTTTTCCCCACTTTTTAGAATATTTCTTCATCTCCTCATTCTTATCTTAAATAATGATTTACTGTACTTCATCTACTATGATAATAAACATTGTGCTGTGTGATTCAGCATAGTTTTAGATAATATTTCTAAATTGAAGCTTAATCCAATACTTCTGAAATTCAAGTATTGTGACCTTCTAAGCAACTACTCATCAAAATGATTTTTTAATGTAAGCACTACTGAAGCAGTCAATCTTAGCTTAAGATTGTGCTTCATGTTTCTACCTACTAACCTATGTTTAAATCCCTATTTCCCATCAAGCTCCTTTTGTTGTGTATATATATTTCGTGTATATATTTGAGATGCGCGCCTAAATTATAAAATTTAATGTTTCAATAACATGTTTTAAAATTATTATTAATTCTTTTTATTAATTATTAGTTCTTCTTATTAAAATTATAGTTGCAGCTCAAATATATACATAGGAGCAAAACTTACTAACAAAATATTGATGTTTTTGTAAATATTTTATTATATGTCGTTTTTAGCTTTTTCTTTTCAAATTGCTTGTTTTTTTTTTTTTTCCATATGTCATAGCATCGGCCGGGACGCGAACCCACAATCGTCTGCAACCAACTACTTGCTTGCATGGCGGCTGCGATACCTCTCGGCTAACAACGCAAATTATACATTTTTTTATATAAAATCCAATATGGAAGATGCAGGTGTTGTTTAATTGTCTAAAAATAATTAGGGGTTGCAAGCACTGTTGTTTTAATCTGGGAAAGGTATTTTTTAATTAAAGTTTTACTTAAGATAAATGGGATTAATTAAGATTAGATTTACTTGTGTTAAAAACATGTTGTTAAATCTATTTCTAATCTAGAAATAGATTTGAATTTATTTGGGCGTTATCTAACAATTGCATCTTTAAAAAAAAAAAAACTGATAAGAGAAAAAGTATAAAATGACTAAATTTTGAATCAGTATTTAGTTGAGTTATTAATTAGTTACTATTGATTGAGAGATTGTTAACATTGCTGTAAAACTAAAAAAATGATGTAGCAGTAGATCCACCACTCTGCTCGGCCCTTTGGGTCATCACCCGCCGTGACCGTAATTGTCTGCTGTCCTGAAATAAAGAAATTAAGAACTTTAATGTTAATAGAAGCTTGCAGAACTTTCATTTTCAACTACCGTGCACGGACAATATTTTAATCGGACTCTTAAAATTGAAAGGTAAATTTCAAGCCGCTACCTAATAGTCAATTTAGTCTAAATAATCTCTCAAGATCTTTTTTATATATTCTTTAACTTTGTTTTTTTATATATATATAAATAACATGTAATTTGCTCTTAAATAATTTATATAAATTTAATTCTCTCTTATATGCTCTTTAACTTTAGTGCGGTCAATTATTTGTAGTTATTTATTACTTGATTATATATATATATATATGTTTTTTTTTTATTAATGTGCTAATCTCAAACAAACTGGCGATTTTTAATTTATAAAAATCTTTTCTGTCATTTTTAAAGTAAACCTTCACGAAGCAAGTTATTAACGTCCATTTAAAACAATGCCTTATTAATTAATATACTCGCCAGGTTGTTTTTCGAGTCAACATTATATTTATTATAAAAATATATTTGTTTAATTCTGGATTTTCTACCGGTGTAAATCCAGAGTTAAATCTAATTAACGCTTTGAAATTTTATAAAATATTATTTATTTAATTCTAAAATGAGATGACTTAACTGTTTTACATATATATATAACGAAAGTGGGATTGATTTATTTTAAATATCAGAAAAGGGATGGGGGTGAATCTTAATGTTTCTTAAGTCAAATCTTAACTTATATTTTATTAAATGAAATATTCTCTCTCTATATATTATAATTGCATTGCGTATTAAAGTATTCAAAAAAAGGGTCATTTATTTTGAAGCTGTCAAACTTATCTCATGTCGTTAGAGACATTTATTCGTACTGCGTTTCTGTCATTAGCCTATCCTTCGTATATATTATGTGCTTTTTAATCTGGGGGTTACGACAAGATCGAACCCATAGATTTCTTCTCGTTCCATAGATAGTTGATCTATCTGGAACCACATTTATTCCGTATAAAATGCCTCTGGCAGTGATTCCGTAAGTTTGGCACATGCTATGCATATTCACTTCGTAGATAAAAGGGCCTCTCGCGTTGGTTATACCCGCAAAAGTCTGGGCCACGCCATGCCTATCTACTTTTCTCTAAGCACTACCCAAGAAGGGGATGTGAGATTTCGTTTTCGTCCAGAAGCACGACTTTTCCTTTTCCTCTTAGTTATTTTTAGGCTATTATGTCAGCACCGCAAACTTCTTCGTATTATTACTTCTTTTGCTTCATGACCCCGTTTTAATGCTATAATATTAAAATTAAGCTTTGTTTAAGATATATATATAAACGCCAATTACTTTTATTATTTAAGTTTATTTCAATCTTATTCAGTCCCACCATCGTAATTTATATATCTATTTAAGAGTATCTATGTGCCTTGGGGAAAAATAAAGCGTTCGTTTTACTATTGTTAAATAATTTTTCATTGGATATTTTGTCATCTAATCAAATGTCATTTTCAAATGTGTTTTTCAAATGTATCCTATTTATTTTCATGACCTCGATGGCGTGAAAATGATTTATCTTATATCTGTAATGAATCTCAGAATGCTCCCCTATCATATGTTAGTCACCACGTTTCAGAACCATAACCCAAAGCGTTAATGGCAATTTTATGTAATCCTTTGTAATAATAAATTGGCATCTTAATATTAGACCCACCAAAGATGTGTGTTTATTTATAATATATTATTTAGCTAACAAAGAGCATATGAGGAATAATAGTGTGAATGACACTATATCATTGTCTACTGCTTGCTCATTCACACACATACTAATGTACCTAATTTATAAATGTATATAACTAAATTTTCATTATATTAAACTATCTTTTATTGTTTAACTTATTTGAGTACTTCGAATTCCTTTTCCTCCACTTCTTCCACATATATTACAGCCATACTTATGTATATTTTAATATAATCATAATTAATAGATGTCTCATTGTCTTCTCAGCTTTGCTAGTCGGCCGAATTAAGATTAATTCTCATGAGCCATAACTATTATGTTATTCATTAGGTGTTCGATTTGGGACTTAGAGAGTGGGTTCGAATCCAGGCTGGTTCCTGACCTAAATCTTGGGCTTGACTGGGTTTGAATTACATTTTGTGAGTTCAGCTCATGTTAGATGGATAAACATATTTTTACCGGCTCACTACTATCCAGTGATAATTGTTTAAATTAATTTTTATAGTAATAATAAAGAATAAAAAGTATTTTACAGTTTGTCTTATTTTTTTGCTAATAAAAGAGTACTGTTATTTACTATAAATTGAAATAGCAACAAATCAGCTTTGAACCCAATAGAAGATGACATTCTGAATAAATGCTATCTGCATGGTCATTGAGAATGGTTGCTTTGATGATCTGCATTGTAAAAGATTCCTAAAAAAATATGATTACATAACATGTAAACTATTTAGGAAAATACTAACAATGTGAATGTTAAATTATACAGTATAAATCAAAAAAAATATTTATTTTAAAACAGCAACAACAATAAAGCCAAATCTTTCCATTATTATGTAGAACTATTCTGTACTAATATTAAAAAATATCAACACATTCTTCTATATACACAGCTCAATGCAATACAGTCATTAGTATTGTATTTGATGTTTATCAATTCATTGTAGAATGAGGGTCTCTCCAAATTTAATTTAGTTCTCCAATTCCTATCCCTTATTCTCAGTAAGATAAGAACATGCAGCTTTATTTCATCCATCCATATCACATAATAGTCACTTTCTAGGTCTTTTATAGTTTTACAATGCAGTATCTTACATCATTTAATCTTCCAAAATAACTAAGGGTTTTGACTGTTCAATAGTTTTTATCAGAGTTTTTTCACTATTTAAAAATATTTACACTATTCTCATTAAAAATGCAGTTAATGAAGTCCATTATACTGTTCTTTCCTATAAATTATAATAAATAATAAAAAATCATATTCAACAGCTATATATATATATATATTGTGCCCTTTTCTATAAGCCAATAATAGTTCATAACAGTCAATTACTAAAAATTTTAAATTTAGAATATGTTCTTTTAATACATTAATTATATTAAGTCAATTATATCTTTAAAGTACAATTTGAAGCTAAAGAGAATACGTAGTATATAAAATCATTTAAAAATAGTTATATAAAGCTTTAAATATTGTTTCATATGGTTGTAAAAGCTGGCCATATTAAATAACACAGCTGTAAATAATTAAAAGTATATTTAATAAATTCGATTTTAATAGTTTAAAACTGATAAGTTAATAAATACAGTGTTTAAATTTATAATCATATTTAATAAACAAAAATTAATATAGTATATTTTAAAAATAAACTCTATGATGGTGAGAATTGTATTTAATTCTATATTTTCTAAATTGTTCTTCCAAATTTTTTATAATTATTTTATATAATATAATAAGTGTATCAATTTTATAAATCTAGGCAGAGAAATAGATTGAAAATCGTCTGTCAAAGTTATTAATCATGTGACTTTTAATGTATACTATCACACACACGCTTGTTTGAAATAATAACAAAGTTTAAAATATTTTAAAAGTTATATTATAGAATTGGATGGAATTATTGCCTATCATAAAAGTAAATAGTATTAAACATTAAGTTAACTATCGTATGTAATGTTTTAAGTAATGTAATAAAGACGAATACAGATATATAAAAATTAAATATTTTATTTAAATAAAAATAGATAAATTGAATATTAAGATAAATGGAATAAGTTATTAAAGTTATTTTAAAAGTTATTTTAAATGTTTAAATAGTTTTAATAAAATAATAATTTATTTTAAAAGTAATATTTTAAATAATATTTTAAGTTCATTACGTCATAATTTTTAATTTTGAAATTCAATTCTACTATAAACTAAAAATATGTAAATTTGTTCTCAAGCTAAAGTAAGAATTAACCAATAGGAATAGGTATTCTTACAGACTATAAATATTGTCGTAACTAAGTTATCAGGGGAGATTAATAATGTATTGAAACCGGAGAAAGGTATATTAGCAGCTCTCAAAGAGATAGTATTTTTTTAAAAAATTTTTTTTATTTTAGTCAATTTTTTTTTTTTAGTACTTTCTCATGATTTATTTGCAAAAATTAATTAATATTTTAAAAGTAACTTGCAAAAAAGAGAGTGTAAACTAAAAAAATATTTTAATAATTTCGTTTAACATGCTTTGTTAAATTTTCTAAAGTTCCTTTATCAGTCATATTTTATCTAAAAGTTTAACCTAAACTACGCAATAAAAAAATGGATATACTACGAAATAAAATGGATATAAATTGTAATACTGAAGAAATATTTGAAATATTTATTGATACAGCTTTATTTATGCATAACCGGAGAACTTTTTTGGTACATAAAAAAAAACCACAGCACGGACATCATACGAGTCTAATGAAAAAATTGGAGACGCATTATTATTTATAAGCCTATCCAAGATTTATTTTAAATGGTAATAAGATAGTTATATATTGCATGAGTTATTTTATATAGTATGATATTCAAAGGAATAAAATGTTATATCCTTTCTGAAGGTAACATTTTTTAAAAAATATTTTTCAAGAATTAAATAAAGAACCCAGGAAAATATGTTACAGAAGCGTTTTGATATTAAAATATCCGTTCTTTGAATTATTTAAAATGTATTTGGAAAAGATTTGTTCAAAAGTACTTGAAATTTTTATTTTAAAGTGATATATAAAAATACCAAATGAAAGTTTAAATGTATCAAGAAGGAAACATAGATAAAAGGTGAACACATAGATGAATAAAAAGATGGATCCATGGAAATACAAATAGTACTTAAAAGTTTATCGAATATTTTTAAAGTTAAATTAAATGGATTGATGCATCGGATATGCAGAGAATATTGGTAGAGAAGATTAAGAAGCTTCACGGGATTAATTAATATTATGATTTAATAATTATCATCCTAAATACGAAAACCAAGGATTATTTTCTATAAATTTTACTAAATGGATTAATAATCATTTTTATTTTAAACTTTAACGCACTTGGAGAAGAACATTTTTAAAAACTCTAGAGAAAATAATAAGCATTTTGGACTTATCAGGAACTATCGTCAAGAAAATATGTAATTATAGTTTTGATTCTTTTTATTTTGTTAACCTAGTTTAAATCTAAATTTTTATATAAGATTAGGAAAAACATAAAAACATTAATTTATTAATATTAAAATTTTATAATATAACAATCTAATAATTTAGCTAAAAATATTTTAATATAAAGTGTATGGGTATGAATTTTTTTTTATATCTGCAATGCTCAAGTGGACAAAGGAAGCCTACTGAACACGATGACTAGATAAAGGTTATTGGTAATAATAATAACTATTGATAATTTATAATGTATATTTTTTTTGTTTTCTTTAGATCATCCATAAATTGGAAGAATGAAGTGTAAAAGTTTTTTACTTATATGTACCGCATTTCATACAACATTTTAAAAAAACATTATGAGATAGGATTGATTTGAAAATATGCATATGATGATTATTTTTTTATTAGTAATATAATCCAACATAACAAATAATTATGTGATTCTTTTAAAATTTTCATGTCATTGGATATTCAAATATTGTCTAAGTAGATTGTATATGATTAGACATATAGAATAATGAAGTAAGCAGACTTTTCTTGTAGAACAGCTAGATTGTTTAACTATTAATGAATTTTATTTATTGTTTTGTAAATGCAGATAGTTATTTATCGATGTAAGATGTAGAAAAAATCTTGAGAAATAATGTTGAGATAGTGGCTTGGAAGTACTTAGTGAACAGGAAACCAAGATGATGTTTTAAGAAATAGGATGTTATAAGGAGTGGAAATAATATTTTGTTTTTTATGTGGTTATCAGCATAGTTAACATAGCCCTATGACTGATACACATTTTATTTGGACAGTGTTTATATTTCTTTAAATATTTGATGTTCTAATAAAGCTGAAGAAATAGCTTTAACATCGTCCCTGTACTAGAGGATATTAGGCAGGTAAATACCATACCTCTTCGCACTGTGCCATGATTTTGAGATATGTTAAGAGTAATACTCTAGCTTTCTTCCTTAATCCTATGCATCTGTTTTCGCTATTTTTATTTCATGTAACTGCATTGTTTAGTAAGATTATTTTTAAGAGAAATGATAAATAATTTAGAACTAAGGTTATGCTATCGTTTTTGTATAAGATTAGTTTATTTGCTTATAAGGAGCAGAATATTATAACTTAAAATTGAAGATCCAAAGTATCCTAAGGAAAGAAAGAATCATAGAATATATTTTGAATTTTATTTCGGAAATGAAATATAAATTTTTTTAAAATAAAGTATCTAAACAAAGATATTTTCTTTAAAGTGATAATAATTTTAAATGCTTTATTATTATTATTTTTTTAAGAGAAGAATAAGTATTGCATATTTTTAAAATACAATAGTATAAAGTAAATTATGTAAACAATATGCATAGTATATTTTTGTTTATTGATTAACAGAAATATATTAATGATTACACTTATATTAAACTAAAGTAAGGCTTAAAGAAGAATATATTATGATTAGTAAACATTGTGTGATAAGTACTAAAACCTAGTACTGAATTTTGGATAATATTTTGTGTAACATCTTTGACTTTGCAAGATGAAATTTTTTTAATATTTTGAGAAATCCATACTCATTATAAAATTTTGTTTTCTATAGAATGTTTTCTAAGTATGAATTTTTTTAAAAAATAAGATAGTTTAATAATATTAAGGATAAAATGCTGTTGCTAATAAAGTAGATAAATATATTTGTAATAAGTTAACCATAATGAGAAATCAAATAGTAACATTTTTTTAAATTTCGTCCTAAATCTAAATAAAGAAATAATTGAAATATATTTTTTTTTTTTTTTTTAACCCGGTAGATCAAACTGTAAAGTAAAAAAGTTAAGGATATCCACTGTAAATAGTGTAAATAAATTGTTTATTTATTTGTTGTTAGTAATAAACTTTGTTAAATTTTGTTATTTCAAAAATTTTGTGTCCGAGTTATTTATTTCTCCACATCGCTGCATGAAAACACGATATATGCATAATAATTGAAACAAATATATAATTTTGCACAAAAAGACAAATAGAGAATTATTTAAGAATTTAAATATTTTATTGGTATTCATTATAATTAAATAATCATAATCTTACATTATTTTATTGGTCATAAATCAGTTATCACAATATTATATTAAATTATATGCTATCAGTTGCCACACATATTTTGTTTGTCAGATTATTAAAATGCTACCACATATTTATTTATTATATTCATGAAGATAAAAGATTATATAAAATTATTTTATTATTTTATTATGGTAATAAAAAATATAACGAAAAGAAAAGATATCCAGTAGTAATTAAACAATGAAGAATATTATTATTATTATTTATTATTATTAGTTTAAGTGTAGTAGATTATGACATAAAATCCCTTCTCATATTTTACTACCATATTTTTAAATTAACTTAGAATAAACTTTATGAACCTGAGATTATTTTATTGAGCTAGATTATTACAAATAGAAGATTAAGATTTAATTATTAGTTTAATCTTAGTGAGTAGAAGTTATTAAAGTCATAAGAATACTATGAGTTTGTTATTTGAAATAGTAATAAGGGGGGATAGTGTTCTTATGCCATTGAGGTAGTATCCTGTGGGATATTGGCTCAATGTAATCTATCTTGTCACCTGTATTTTCACTTCAAGTCTCATGAAAATATTAAATATTTATTTAATTTATTTTATAACTGAACCTTATTCGTATTTTAAAATTTGAGCTAGTGAAATATTTTAATTTTAATGCTGAATATTTTAGTTATTAATCATTAACTGAGATAGAACCCGTTTTATTTTATATCATATATTATCTGGAAGTGAAGATGCACGAGGGCAAGGTTAGAATATATATATATATAAAGCCTTTTTCACCTCATGGTTGTTGTACCCTTTTTAATGTTAAATATCTATTTTAATGTTAACCAATTATTGCAGATAGAGCACCATTTAGTGATCTATAATGGAAGTAAAGCAACAACAATAACAAAATAAAACATCAATAATAACAAATAAAATTCAATATAAATTCAAAGAATTCACTATACAGCATAACAATATATAGAATAAATAATACATACATTATAAAACTTTATATATACTATCTTATATAATTTTTATTTATTTTTAATTGATCAGTTGTTAACTAAATTTAATAAAGTTTTATAAATATTCATACAATTATTTAAATTATGTTTAATATTGTAACGAGACAGCGTTACATC